>CM043119.1:55792801-56023612 GCA_023701765.1 Hylyphantes graminicola
AATTTTATCACTTTACTGTAAAATTTTGTCTCCAATTTAAAGAATGTAATTTTACAATGTATGGCTCTAATAAAATAAAAGTGTGGAAACAATCATTGTATTTTTTTTTTAGTTATTTTTCAGCAAAAAGTGGAAAATTTAAGGTTGATTATGTGTTAGAAGTAAGGCATAACTTGTAATAATTACTTTTTTACAGTAATTTTATAGGTAATTTGTTACATTTGAGGACCCAGTATTTTTACACAAGTAATTTGTTACATAATTTTCGAAAAAGTAATCTTTGTTACAGTAACGTGTTACTATCATATAAACACTCCAATTAATGTTTAAAACAAAAACAAAATCTTAAGAAAACGAAATAAAAAAAAACTTTCACATACTTTTTGCTTAGAGGAAAAATATTGTTCCCACAAAAATAAATTTTTCCCTACTGATTGCAGTGATTATGAACACTTATCTAGAAGTGATGATTTTTTGAGAATGTAAAAACTAGACATCCTTCCGCCAAAGTCAATTTAGAGTTGTCTACATTTTTATATAGTAAAGACCATAATATGACTGTTACCCTACATACAGTTAAAAACATGTTCAGAAAATATAATACGCTCTTATCAGCTAGTGCTGCTGTTGAAACGTTATGTTCTGGCGGTTTGTGCCTCCGACCCAATCGTAGCTGTGAAAGCAACTAAAATTTTGAGATGTATGTTTTGTTCTATCACAACAAGTGGATTTTCTGATAACTGTTACAATGAAGTTGATTTTTTTTTAAAAAATCCTTTAGCAATTTATACTTTATTTTTCGAAACATTTGTAAATATGAAATTCTGTCGTAGAAAGTAATCTTAAAAGTAATTGTAATTTGTTACTTTTTTAATAATAAGAAATTTTACAGGTATAATTAGATACTTTTTATGAAAAAGTTATTGTAATTATAACGAGTTACATTTAAACAAGTAATGGCCCAACCCTGTTCATAAACTTAGTTTGCTTGCTTTAAAAATACACAGATTTTTAATTACTTAATTAAAACTGTGTTTTATGCACAATTGCAAAAAAGCAATGCAAACAAATTTTGCTTAACCCTCCTTTGTACATTAGACAATTCATTTATGACTTTTTTTATAATATATATGTTTATAAATTGAATTTAAAATAATGTTAAGTTATAACATATACATGTGGTAATCATATTACATAGAGCCGAAGTGGTGCGACAGGTTGAGCTGCTGTCAAGCCCAGAAGATACATTCTCAAGTTCTGTGCTCGCCTAGGCCATTTTGCATATGAATTTTTAATTTAAAAGAAATCTACCAAGAAACAGCACCATGTATACAAGACTGATGCATGTTAAAACTATAGCAGTCGCAAAGTCCTGATGCCACATTTACAAAGTTGCAACTTATAAACAATGACAGTTATACATATTTGTTGAATATATACATCTTCCTTTGGACGAATTGTATATAAAGTTAGCTATTTTAACTCCGATCATCCAAATTCGCAACATAAAATTACTCAAAATTGGATATATTTTGGTTATGTTTCCATGGCATTTATATTAAATGTAAATATGCATATAGTATTAATAAATCATTTTAATTAATGAAAAAAGGGGATATATTTAAGTGGTGTTTCCATGGCATTTATATTGAACGTAAAATGCATATAGTATTAATAAATCATTCAAATTAAATTTTAATTAAAAATTAATAAACTATTTTTACCAAACCTAGGTCAAGAATATTACAAAGAAAATTTATTATTATAAAGTAAAATTACAAAACAATAAGAAAATGAAATTTTAATGGTACGAAACTGTATATTTTTTTTAAAAAATTCAATTGTGCCTACATAAGAGCTTGCTACATGCATCGGTAAATGATTATTATTACCTTCAATTTTAAAATAATTTACTGTTTCATAAAAATATTACATACTATGCAAAATATTGTGGCAAGCTTTTATAAATGGCTTATTCCTGCACCAAAGTGCAGAGAAGCAGATATTGCTTCGGTCCAACTAACTATTAAGTTATTAAAGTTAGAATACAGAGGGCTTTTAGAGACATTGGGTGAACCTTGAGCACATTACAGAAGTTGTTTCTTCCTATCTCACACTGAACCAATTCTTCTACTTCATCTACTTCCCAAGCATTTAATTTAAAATTATCAATGTTTGGAAGTTGTTCCGCAAAGTAACTAATGCTCTTCAATGCAGGCAAGGACTGGCGGTGGAATTTATTCACAACGGATTGAGCGCAGAGACTCGCATCTTTCAGAACATTTTCCTTCAGAATTGAATTTTGGAATATGCACAGATACTCCTTTTCCTGAAAAAATAGCCCTTGTTGCACAAATAACCTGATATCTTCGAGGGTCAATGTCATTTTCCTAATACCTACACTAAGAGCTGTTTCCCCGTTATTATCAATTATAGTATAGTCTGCCCCTGCCTCCAACATCTCCTTCAGGACTCCTCGGTACCCATTCTGGCTAGCTAAATGCAAGGGTGTACGACCATCGTTATTTTGAGGGTTGAGGTCCAATCCCTCTACACCCAGCAACACCTGGACCACTCTGGTATCAATTGCACAGTGCAGGGCAGTCCATTTGTCTTCATCTCTCTGGTTGGGGTCGGCCCCTGCTCTGAGGAGGATCTCTGCACAATCTCCTCTGTTTGCCGCTGCCGCCTCCATGAGGGGAGTGCCTCCCCATTCCTCCTGTATGTCGACTTCTTCTCCCTTATTAAGGATATGCTGGACTGTGTCCGCCCAGCCATTTCGAGAGGCGTAATGGAGGAGAGTGTAGCCGCACTGATAGGCCCCGTTCACTTGGGCTCCATGGAAAAGGAGAAGGTCAGTGACATCTTTTTCCTCTGAAGCTGCAGCAGCAATCACTGGTGTGGAACCGTAACGATCCACAGCGTTGATGTCACACTTGCTACTGATGAGCAATTGAACAACATTGTACTGTCCACATCTGGCTGCCACATGCAGAGGGGTCCGTTCTTGAGCGTCGCGGCTGTCCACGGATACACCCACTTCGACGAGTTGCCTCACCGTTTCCAAGTCGCCGTACTCGGCCGCAATGTGCATGGCGAACATATCCATATTTAGGGTCTAGAAGATGGACAAACAGTAGATTTTACGTCTGTTTAATAAGAGAATCATAAGTTAGGATAGCATAAGAATAATAAAAAAACCGTATGCTATTTTGTAAGAGTACAATAAGATAGATATCAAACAATTAAATGGAGAAGCAGATTGAAATTGCATAGTATAAGTATCAAAATCAAAACAAGCAGATTTTTGCAGTAAAAGTTAATTTTGTGAGACTACGCAGTGTTAGGACTTTGAAGGATATTTAACGTGCACTTCCTATTCGTCGGACATTTTTGGCTGCACGGGCCGTTTATAGGTCGGCAGCTATTTTGGCGATGCCCGGACCCGAACCTGGGACCTTTCGCATGCTAGGCGAGTGCTTAACCGACTGGACTCCCCATCCCCTACCGAAAATGAGATATCACTTAGCAGTTAGCAGAGATCATTCTAGGCGTTTTTCACAGGGCGCGGCGCCCTGCCCGCCTTTTTTTAATATAAATTCCGCCCTCGTTGCCCTTTTTTACAAAATAAATCCCGCCCTCATTGCCGATTTTCTTTTAAAAATGTCCGCGTTTTTCAAAAATTACTCTTATCCAACTTTTTTGTTTAAAAGTTTATTTAACCCAGGTTATGTTATATTATACTTTTAAACCCGTTTTTCTAAACTTAATTATTAAAAACTACCCAAGATAATCGATTTTAGAATTAGATAGACGATCGAGAATTTTGAGCAAAAATAATGCCGTGACAAGGGGTTTCCACAACACCCCCAACCTAAAAAAATTCTTTCCTTCATTCTCGGTCTATATCGATGAAAACTAAACTTAAATTTTGATAAATAACAAGTTTAAATAATAGATTTTAATAATAAAAGTAAAAAATTTAATTAAAATTTAAAGGATGAATTAGGATTGTATTACAATAAGATGTCTTCAAATATCGACCAACGGGTGCAATCCCCCATTGAAAGAGGATCATCTTCATCCGGACAAAAAATATGCAGTTTATGCTTCCTGATTTGATTATTTTGCGGCCTAGTAATTTTTTAGAAATCTACTGATGACGCCACATTGCCTATACTCAATGATTGACAGTTCGCTGGCTTTGATGCGTTTGCGTGATCGGGAAGAGTGTCGCAATACTTTTGTAGCTTTGGTACAGGACTTGGACCAACCAGAATCTTTTCTTCTTATCTATCGTTTTGAGTCGTGACCTTGTGATCACAAGAGCAGCTGAAATGTTATCTTTTTTTACTTTTGAAACTTGGGCCCTTTTATTTTATTTTGTCCTATACTGGGGTTTCAGATTGGTTTTAGTTCGTTTTTTTATGGAGTGTTGGCTTATACACGCTTTATATCAATAAATTTTTGTTTGTAATTACTAGTTCTTGAATTTTTCTGGAAAAAATTCTTGAATAGTATGCAGTAGAACTCCAATTATCTAAGCAATTGGAATTGGAACCTAACCACGTTCATATAATTGGAAATTTGGATAATTGGAGAAAAGATATATTGTAATCAATTACTCAATGTATTGTTGGGCTGTGAGATAATGAAGTTTTAATTTCGGTTTAACCAAATCCAAATTATGATGTTGTTTGGGTTATAGCTTTTGTTTCAGTTTGAGTTGTATCTTTTTATAATAGTTTTTTTTCTTTCAACTTATATTAGAATATTGGAAAAAGTGTACTAAATTTTTTATGAGATCTATAACAAACTCGGCCTATTTTTTTGTTTGTCTCTGTTGGATGTCATGCTTAGTAATATTTTTGGTGGGTACAAAAAAAATTACTAGACATGACATTGAATAAAGAGGAACAGTAACAGGTAGGCCAAGTTTAATTTTTCTGGTATTCTTATAGTCAGCACCTCTTTGAATAATTGGAGTTCTGCTAAACTTGGAAAAAGTGTATGAACCATGATTTTAATTTTAAATGCTAGAGCTGAATGCAAATAAAATCCATGTTTGTTTGATTAGTAGCATTAATGATTTTCACCACTTTGCTCGAGGAGATCTGTTTGCAGTTCTGGCTCGTTGTTAGGCATAAGTGCCTCATTATATTCCTTCACTTACTAGAAAAGATGTTTCATAAAATGATGGAGTAGAAAACTAATAAATATTTAATTTGGTATGCGAGTGTATTTTCTATTTTCTAAAAATCCGAAAAAACTATTTATCGCATTTTAGATGCCCTAAACTTTTTGCAAGTGCCCTTTTTATATTTAAAGCACCCTGCCCTTTTTTAGTTCTAGAATGAACTCTGCAGTTAGTTCTAAATAAACACTAAAATAGCGTTCTGCGTGCACTTGCAGTTGCTAAATTTTGAATTTCTTAGAAAGTTTGCAATTGGAAATCGTGTTTTTTCTTAGTGCAGACTTTTCAAAACAAAGAGCATTGGCAATAGCGTATGTAACTTCTGAATCGAATCAAAGCAGGTGATCTGCAGACATACATAATCACAAATTGATTCATTAAAATCAACACAAAAGTGTATTATTTATTAAAGAGAAAATTTACTTTGTGTATACTACCATAGTTTTTAAAATAAACGATGCTGATAGCGATAGCTTTACCGTGTTTTTCAATCGAAGTTAGGTTACGTTTTGAATTATCGTCGAACTAGAGCTACACGAGGGCTATTGCTTTTCAATCAAATGTAAATGTAATAAATTCAAATCATTTCATTATTTATTTTAATAATGTGCACGTGTTTGTTGATAAACATTGTTTATTTCATATGTTTGATGGCTTCTTTAAACATTTAAATTAAATTTACTTAGTTGCGCGTGTTGGTAAACAAAGGGAGTTATTAATTACAGGAATTACGCCACAGTGAATTATAGGACTATATTACCGATTACAGAAATAGAAAAGAAATAGACAATAACTGGATTTTTTAAATAAAATCTTATTTTATTAAAAGAAATGAACATACCTGTATACTTATCTTTCTTGCTTTAGATGTGGTCAAAACAAAACAAAAATAAAGGGTAGGGTAGGGTAGGGCACAGACAAGGCCGAAGCTATTCTGCCGACATCTTTGTTTACAAATAACAAGGCTTCAGTCTCAGTAGCCAATCACTAGCCAGTATAGGGTTTCCCTTATGTTATTGTCGGATCTTGGTGTTATTGTTAGGGTTGTTATTCTTGGCTGCTTATCGCTTCTAGTAATTATTTTTAGTAACTTGTCGGACACTACAGTAGCCAATCACAGGCTAGTATAGGGTTGTCTTTTTGCTTCCGACTTGTCGTAGGGCTGTAGTCTTTGGCTTCTTATCAACTTTACAAATAATTTTATTGAGAAAGTTATTGTTGCAGTTAAGAATAAATTTAGCTGTTATTTTGCTGATTTCTTCTAAAAAAAATTTTGCAAATTATTATTGTTTTTTTTTTCATTAAAGACAGAATTACAATGTTACAAACTTTATCGAAATCAAATACCGATTTAATCAAACTACTATTCTTACAACTCAGGAAACAAATAAAACAAGAATATTGCAGGCTGTCGCTGGTAGTAAATTTTTGACAAGATTGTGACGTAAATATATTTTTTTTAATTAAATCCGCTGACAAGGTTTTTTCTTTTTAAAGTTATAATCCCTTTTAGAAACATATTCACACAGAAAAGAAATATTTAAAAATTTACAGATGTTTTGCATTTTTTAAAAGTCTCCTCTTGATTATATAGATTTTGATTATATTTTGACATGTTACGAAGCAACAAAAACTTACTTAACGAAAGGGTAAATTTATATTTGTTTTATTATGCCTGTATCAAGCATGCTTGCGAACTAAACGCTGGGGATTCTGCGTGAGGCTGACCACCTTACCGGGACATATGCCTAGCACCCCAGAGCCCTAGGCCACGAAATCTGAAATGGGCACGGCAGGCCTTGGCCCAGTAATGGGCTGCTGCGCCGAGGAGTTTGGTTTTTTTTTTATAGTTTATTGTGTACATGTATGTTATATTAATCTCGAGGATGGGCAGTTGGGCGCCTATTGATCGTACCGGATGGCATTTAATTTGCCCATTTAAAAATATTCTGTTTTCTGTTATTTCTCGGATTATCATCAATTGCCCAATATGTAGGCCTTAGTGGACCATCGAAGAGGACCCCAGCAACTTTTGCTCCTTGGGCATAGTATTTTGTTAGTGCAGCCTTGCAAAGAATATCAAACTTAGCGTCACATAATTTAAACTCCAGAGACCTGATATCCTCTTAAATGAATTAATGTTTTACTTTTGTTCTGCTACTTAACAACTATTTAATAAAAACTTAAATAGTTCATTAGAAGAGGATATGTAATTTCCTTTTCCAACAATGCATTATCGTTACATGATTGTTCATTTGTATAAAAAATGATTAGTGCAGTCTTGCAAAGAATATCAAACTTAGCTTTACATAATTTCAACTCCTGAGACCTGATATAGCCTAGACCCTCGGTAGCACAGTACAAAAGCAACACAGTTTCGAAGATCTTGCAAAAATGTTTTATTTTCAGTAGTAAATTTTAAAGGGATTTTTCATAATAAAATACTAGAATAAGCTATGTATTACAAAAATAATAATAATAATAGAAGTCAAATTTTGAAAAATAATAATTACCTATAGATCATACTTATATTACTAAATAGATATTATTAGAGTTCTGAAATATTTTTTTAAAGAATAATATCTGTGGGAATTTGTTGGTTATGGACGACTCCGTTTGATGAAATTATTTGACATATGTGTTAGAGTGTATTAACTTATTTTGGTTACAAAGTTAAAACGGGTAAAGATATGTTTATATTTCGTGTCAAACCAGGATTTTATCTAAATTTTCTCCTATAATTAATTGAAGAAGTCTTAAATTAAAACAGCCTTTGATGTTTGGTTATGTTTGAAATAACGTCGCACTAGAGCTACACGAGGGCTATCGACGGGCGTCGTATTTTAGAACGACAGTCAAGTGACGAGCCAACGCCTGAATAGGCACCCAACGCAAAGGTTAAGGGTGACATCGTACGCAGCAGCCTTTGAGGACACTTTAAATAGCCCTCGTGCAACGATAATTCAAACCTAACCTATACACAATATAATTTCACAATACATTAGATTAGAATTCAAATTATTGATTGGATCATTTCTCACTGTTGCTTATAGTAAGGTTTTAAATGTTATTTAAATTGCTGTTTGTAGGCATCAGGATTAAATATAAATATTATTTTAGTATGCTGGCAATTTTTTTTTTTGTTTGGACAGCTCTAATTGTCAAGTTAAGTTATTGTTTGACCTATATAAGTTCTAAGAATGCCACATTTCTACCCTGTCTCTCTTTTGGTACTTATACTTTTATAAGATACCTTAGGACAAAGGTAGGTAAATTTAGTTATCCTTATCATATACTCCATATCACTTTATATAAAAAAAAATGTAACAAATATATTTGAAACTAATTCTTACTTTTAGTAGTTTGCTTTATATTATATATTATTAATTATATCAATATATATTATAGAATGAGGAAATATTGCAATAATTCACAAGGTTAATAATTATTAATTAAGTTTCCATAAAGGAGAATTAAGTAATAATTTTTTTAAATATATGTATTTAACAACTATTTTTTTTAGAATGTCAAAGTATTTTCAATTTACTTCTCATAATTTTAAATATTATCTCCATTTAATTTATGTATACTTTTAACTTAAAAAATGAAACAGTAAAAAAATACTTGCAAGTTTTTAAAAAAATTATTGAACACTTGTATTTTAAATTATGATTGGTTTATATGAAACAGAAAAGCAAACAAAATATCAATCTCCATACTTTATTAGCTATACATTCTTTTTATTTACAAGACAGATTTACAGACAAAAATATACATCACTAAAAGTGAACATTGGCTTTTACACAAAATGGACTTGAAACAAATACACTGGCTCTTTGAAAGAATACAAGGAAATCTGAAAAGATAAAAGAAAATACATTAGAGGTTTAAATGCATGACATCACTTTCTGCTGAAGGCTTAAGATACAGATGGGGTTAATTAAAAGTTATTACCAGGATTGATTTAAAATCAGACAATTCTCTGATAAAAGATAGTTTTAAATCAGAAAAAGTTTTTGTTGTGGAATTACATTTACTTTATATGGTTCACACATGCCTTCTCTTATGCCTATTAAGACTCATTGAGCATTATTCGAGAGAGGTTTTATAAAAGGAAGCGATAGAATAGAATTTTTTTTTGAGATATTAGTGGTTTTGTAATTAAGCATTACAACAAGTCATTGTTTTATGCTAATTTTTTTTCGTCTTTTTTTCTTTACAAGGCATCGACAAAAAAGCAATTTCAAACTTCCTTGACTTTTCCATACCAAAAATTTCCAGACTAGATTTTAAAGTTTGATTTATGGTGCTCTAAATTCAGTTAATTATGCAAAATCTGAGAGCCGGAATTCTTGTGCTTAAAGTGAATTTCAAATCAATGTATTGCATTTTCTATCAAGAATAATTTTTTTATAAAGGCTAATTTTTTTTACAAATATATACTGTATGTATACCAGTGTAAAATTAACTATGCATTTTAAATAGAAAACACAATTTTTGATAAAACTTAGACTAAGAATTTATAGTTAAGAGTGCTTAAAATTTCATTAGTGTTAAAATCCCTACATGCAAAAATTTCATTTTAAATCAGCTATTAATAGCCTAGTAGTAAATTCAATTTCATGAAATTATTCTACAAATAGAATTTTTGGGTTTTGCAGTTAGATTTCTTAGAATTTAATAATTTTCTATAAAGTCTAACAATTTGCCCAGGTTTCTGAAAATAAAAAATTCTCTGCCTTTTCCAGGATTTCCAGATGGGTAGACAATCTGGTTAAATTAAAACTCTATTTTGAAATTTGAAAATGAAAGTAATATGAATGGTACACTAATATTACACAAGTACAGAATACAGTTGGTAAAAAATAAATTATTACACTAGTAGTTTTAGTAGTTATTACACAATTTTTAAACTGTTCTTTTTTAGCTAAATGAGCAGGAAACAAAATAGACATCTCAATGCAATTTTTAACAATTAAATAGGTCTTCTGCAAACCATTTTTTAGATATGATTCTAAAAAATGAAAGAGCAAATTGCCTTTAACTAAGGTCAATAAAAGGTGACCAGCTACTAAAAATAATGATTAAAAATGATAAGCAGCCAAAGCCAATAATCCTTCGACCAGGCAATAACATAAGGTAAACCCTAAACTGGCATGGGATTAACTACCGAGGCTGAAGCCTTGTGAAATGTTAACATACAGGTCGGCAGAATTACTTTTGCCAAGAAAATACTTTAGTGGACATAACATCACATACTGCTGAAGGCTTAAGATGCAGACGGTGGTTAATAAAAATTGTTAAAATCACCTTTTAAAAAATCAAATGAAACTATTTTTTATGAGCAACTAAAAACTAATAGTAAACATTTCATGCTTGAGCGCACTTAAGGAACTTCGTCTTATGCGTCCTGGTAATGTTAGAAAATTGGGAAATCTGTAACTAAATGCATTAACTCTCTGCAATTGTTCAATTTTTAGAAGTTCTGTATAGCATACAGTATGTATCCAGTTAAGTATACCCAGGCTTCTGGCCTTGGTATTTATAATTTTTAATAGATATTTTTTCAACACTAATAATACTTATAAATGAATTTGTGTAGTGAATTAAGCACAAGTATATGTATTTGTACCAGTATTAATTTTTAAAACAATATTTGATTACATAGACATAATTTTAAATAATTAATAACTTAATTTTGGATATTTACCCAGAGTAAGGGTACAAGCCAATTTATAAATACAAATCCAATCGCATCACTAATTTTTACTAAGGCGTTTTTAATTTTTTTTTTAATGAAAGCATTTTTTCTTCAATGGTTCATAGAAATTTTTGTGGGATCTCTTCTTAAAAAATTTAATGCAATGCAAATCTATACTTAAACTCATAATATAAAAAAGCCTGATGAGGAAATTGCAAAGCAATATCTAGTAGTGCATTCCAATTTGACATTCATAAAGTACATAAAATTTTTTACTAGAATGAGACATCAAACTCAAGATGATATGAGACTTTAATTTATACTCACTTTCCCTGGCGTTTATTCCGGAAATTGGGATACTTCACATGATTCCTGCCTCCATCCCTCGTATATAGGTGTATTTGATTTTTCTCTTCAAATTTCAAAATTTCCTCCTTCAAAAAGTCGAATGTAGAAAAACCTCTCTGAAACGCAGACACATCCATCTAGGAAGAATAATAAAAACATTTAATAAATACTGAAAACAAATGAAATAATTAAAGATACTGAATTTAAACACACTTAAAATTAAGGCATATGATTATTTATGTACTATATAATACTCAGTCTAAAGCATTAAGACAATGTGATTGAACAAATAAAAAAACTATCCGCGTGAAGATAGCTATACAGAATTTAAAAATCTATGTATCTTTATATGAATTTATAATTCTCTCTCTACATATATATTTTTATTATATAAAATTTCTATGCACTAAGATAAGCAAACATAATAATTTTGCTTTTGTACTTACTTTAAAAATTGAAAATAAAAACTAAAATTATGTGGAAAATGCAATAGTTTTTACACTAAATTTAAGTAATTAGATCATTATTATATATAGATAATTAATACAATAACGAACAAATTTTCAATTTGGAAAAGAAAAACAATTAAAATCGCTATGAAAATGTATGCTAAAACTATTTAGCAAATGTAATAGTGTTTAAAAACCTTAATTTAAATAATTAGATCGAATTAATATTTACAGATTATGGACAATACATTGAAACATTTTACAGTGTGAAACAATAAGAACAAAAGAAAGCCAGTCAAAATCGCTATGAAAATAAAAACAAAAATTATTGAAACTAAATAGTTTTTATACTTAATTTGAACAATTAGATTGAATTATTATACAGATTATGGACAATAAATGGATACATTTTACAACATGAAACAATAAAACAAAAGAAAGCCAGTGAAAATTACTATGAAATTAAAAACTAAAATTATTGGAACTACTAATAAGTTTTTTATACTTAATTTGACGAATTAGATCAAATTAATATACAGATTATGAACAGTAAATGGATAAATTATGCCATGTGAAACCATAAAACAAAAGAAAGCCAGTGAAAATCGCTACGATATTAAAAACTAAAATTATTAAAACTACTAAATAGTTTTTTATACTTAATTTGACTAATTAGATTGAATTAATATACAGATTATGGACAATAAATGGATACATTTTGCAACATGAACAATAAAACAAAAGAAAGCCAGTAAAAATCACTAAGGAAAAAAACCCTAAAATTTTGAAACTACTATAAATAGCTTTTTATACTTAATTTGACTAATTAGATTGAATTAATATACAGATTATGAACAGTAAATGGATAAATTATACCATGCGAAACATTTATAACAATAGAAAGTCAGTCAAAATCGCTATGAAAATAAAAAATAAAATTATTCAGCAAATTCAATATTTTGTTTAATACTTAATTTAAATAATTTTTACAATTATTGGTTTAAATTATAAGAAAAGAGTATAAAAAATATATTTACCTTTCAATCAACACACACAAAGATTTGGCGTCTTTCGATGTTGACTAAATTTCATTGGCGTCTTTGGATGTTGGCTAAATTATAGTTGGCGTTAGTAGTTGGCTACATTTCTGTCGCAAACATAAACAACAATATTTATGTCGGAATGTCGGCAAAATAGACACTTCGCACAGACAATAATCGTAAACAGACAGTCCAATCGGAATTTTTTTTGAGAGAGTGACGTCACCAGCCATCCAGCGGATTAATTTCGAACTAATGATGACGTCACTGGTTAAAACTGCGCGCGACTCCAAGGTGCGCGCGCAACTTGTACTAATTATGCTCAAACGCTCAAACTTGGATAAATGAATGCGCGCTTGCGCGCTACTTTTGAAATGGATTGCGGAGAAGAAGAAAATTGCGACTCGAGAGAGGCCTGGAGAAAAATATTTTTGTTGCGTTCTTTTCTCGTCAAAACACATATTTTTTATTTATTTAATGAAATTCTTTTATGTTCCCAAGGATATTGATAGGTAAGTGTGTTAAATATTTTATTTATTCAAATATTCTTGTAAGTTTTCTTTCATCAGCGCTAAATGCTCGATCACTTAAGAAGGATTGGTCATTTTTGTATTGAAAATTATTGATATGTGTAGCTTAACATACCTTTTTTTTAGTCGTCGGTAATTATTTTTGTATTTAAAATAATTAAACGTTATTAACTATTAAATGAGTTGCACTTTTTTTCGTGTAACTTTATTAAATAAGTTAAGATATATGTAGAGTTAAAATATTATTGTTGTTAGTTTTTAAAACTATGTTTTAAACAAATAACCCAACTGATGACCTATAAACGGCCCGTGCAGCTTAAAATGTTCATTGAATGTAACGGTGTAGAGGGAGTGCACATTAAATATGATAGATGCAATATGGTTGTGTTGGGTGCCTACTCAGGTGCTCCCTAATGATCCCTTCTAAATATATAGGAATGAACCAGTTACCACCAGATTTGTAGGAATTTTTACTCCCAAAATAATAAATTTTTTAGGCAGGATAATTTTACAGTTTCCAAAAATCATTAGATAAAAATCATTAGATACATTTCATTAAATTGTTTACTTTTTAATTTATGTCAAATGTTACCTGTTTTTAGTACCTAATTATTCTTTAATTTTTTTTTTTTTTAAATATTGTTTAGCTGTATAGTTAGAGCTGATATTTCCATATAATAAGCACTTTTTGATTCAAAACTTACTATTTCATTTCACTAAATATGAAATATTCCCTCCTGATATATTGGCTATTAAAATTTAAGGTCTAACAATACATATTGTAAATTAATTGCTTCGCTTTAGAGCATTTAAAAAATTTTGTGGATTTTTATTCACAATTTTGATGTGTTGTGTTTAAAAAAGCTTTTTCTTCATAGGATGAAGAAATAGTTGAGCTTATTTGTGTGAAAACTCATTCCATAACCTCCATCTCCAAAGGGCCAATTAACACCTGATTTGTTGGAACACCTACTCAAGTGCACCTACTTCGCCAATTATTCCTTGAATTGTACAAAATTACTTGCATGACTCTCCCTATATATGTTTATTTTTAAATATATTACTTCTCTGAGTAAAAAATTTAGCATACAGTGTAGGTACCTACGAATACAATTTTGCTTTATATTACTAAGCTGAATATAAAAATACTTAAAAGATATTTTGGTTTTATGATGTTATTCTAGAATTGAGATGTTGTTAACATGTTTTTTAGTTGACTGTTTTTTGGATGGGTAGTTATTTTTTTTATTTGGTTATTATTTTTTAAAATATATCTCACTTTATTTTAAAAAATAAATATTTTGCATTTGTTTTCCATCATTGTATAAGTTTGTGATTACAAAAGTGCCGCAATACATTTACTAATGATTAAACAATGTTTTGATACATTTATCAGAAATTATGCCTTTTTCCGTAAAGAACTTGTAGACTGTAAATTATTCAGATTCCCCCCCCCCCCCCCCCCCCCCCTAAATCATTGGATTATTTAGAGAAATTGAGTTATTTTTACTTGCTCTAGAAGCGAACTCTAATTTATTTGAGAAAAAAAAAAACATTTTATAATCAGACACTTTATTTGTAATAACATTATTTCTAGCTTCTTGTATGTTCTGATATTATACAAACTATAATTGGCTGTGTTATAGAATAATAAGCAAAGGAAATATTAATGTTTTTGTAACAAGGAAAAGCCATTGAAGGAAAAACTACTATATTTAAGATTTCAAAACTTGTAAACACCGAATTCAAAACTTGTAAATGCTTTATTAACTTTAAAACTTGATAATTAATTGCAAATTTATCTACATACTTATTATTTTGAGATGCGGTCTCATTATTGCTAATTCCTTTCTGCTGAAAAACATATTCTAATAATATTTTGAAAAGTTAAATTGAAATGATTAATACGTGGCATTATATCTATATGATATATATATATTATATATATATGAAATGTATTATATATATTGATCCTTGCTGAATTTTGCTTCGGCAACGGGGCTCTTCCTATAGGAGTGAGGGATTTATTTCTTGGGGACAGTACAATAGACCCCTGGTCGCAGTGCTTGGCTCTAACAGAGCCCCCCTCCAATGTCATAAGTCATAAGTCATAATGTATTATATATATATATTATGAAATATATTACATTATATATAAATGAAATGATATATACATTATATATATATATGAAATGATTAATATCAGGCAGATTATATATATATATATATATATATATATATATATAGCATGCCTGAAATTGATATTTATAATTTTCAATACAAAAAACCCTTTTAAAGATGTAAAATTTGGAATTGTAAATTAAAGGTTTAAAATTCTTTTTCATTGTTTTGTGGTAATTTCTGTTTGCATATTTACTTAAATTTTATAATTTTTCTTTATCATATATAAAATATTATAACAGTAGTTATCATATATTTCAGTAAATATATAAATAATATATTCACTTTTTAAATTAAATAACAAGGCTTGTTTCACGTGGGAACTAGCAACAGCTCCACAGTCTTGTTTTCATTTTTCTCGAATTACTTTTGCATTCTATTTGCTTTGGTATTCCAAATAGAATTATCTAAGAATATTATAGTTGTTATATATTTAAACCAATTATTCTAACTTCTTTTGATGCAAGTTATCATTGTTAAATTATTAAAACAACCAACAGCACAGCAAGAAGTTGTAATTTTAAAATATAACAACTAAATTAAATTATTCTTAGAAAACTCAATTTCGGAAAAAAAAAAAAGAAGTGCTTCGAGAAAAGTGCAAACTAGACCGCGGAGCTGTTGCCAGATCCCACGTAAACAACAAGCCCATTCACGGAATGGTTTCTGGCTGCCTATTTCTAGCCTTCTTTTGAAGCTTTAACACAGTCAATGACGCCTCGTAATTTAGAACCCTGGTCAAGTGCCGCAGTCCACTAAGAAAACGAAAATTACACGAGCTACGAGACATTTATAGCTGTGCTAAAATCCGCTTTTGGGAGTTAAAAATAAGCAGTTAAAAATGTTTCAAACCAGGCAAAAACAGTATGACCAGGTTTTCAAATTACGAAGCGTTATTAGCTACGTTAAAGCTCCTAAAGAGCTAAAAATAGGCAGCCACGAAACGACTACACTTGTAGCGCCCCTACCAGATTAATTTGTTACTACGTCAGGGGGTGGAGACTTTTCGCCTCATTCACCTACGTAAATGCGCAGTCTGTTTAGATTCTTGTCTGTGGGGTAGGGTATTTTACATATATATTCCGACTTGTGTGTGTGTGCTTGCTCAGAACAAAAATAAACTTGGTGGTGGAAGTATCGAGGCTAAAAGCTGTTGGGTGCGAGGTTATATGGAGAATTTACGTTCATACGGGTCTTAAGTGAAATTCTGCACGCAGAAATACTATAGTTTTTCCGTTGTCGATTGTCAAGCGATTAACGGCCGTATCACACGAGCGAGTTTCAGCAACGGCAACCGGCAACGCAACTTCCTCCCCCCAATTTCAGCCCCCAAAAACTTGTTAAGGGGTTGCCAGGGTAGGGGAAGAGTTTTCTTTTCCGACTGTCATAACTAAAATGGTATCTCTACAGTAGGCGACAATTTATGAAAAATCGGACTTTTGGATCGAATTGATCGGAAAATCGGATTGATTTGAGTTTTATTTTTGCGGGGGGTAGGATTTTTCTTAGAATTATTTTTTTTTATCTCACACTATTGTTTAGTGATGGAAATGATCCATTGATGTATATGTTATAAAAAAAAGTAGTTTTGGGGGTTTGGTTATGGGCGCTATTTCTCTTCTTTTGCATAATATAATCCTTCAGTGGTGACATTAAAAAGAAAAAAAAATTAAAAAGTTTTTTACAAATATATAATTATAAAGTTTAGCATTCACATTTAGAACTATAAAGAGGCAATTTTGCCCAACTACTACTTTACATAGCAAATGATATATAAAGTTATTGCATTTACGAAAGAAATCCATAAAAATCACTAATTTCTTCGCTTAAAATCGAACTAAAAGCTTGTTAAATGATTTTTTTCCCTAAGATATATAAATCAATCTTGTGTGAAATTGGCTCTAAAAGTAAAAATTTTCGTTTAAAAAAATAGACTTTTCAACATTTTTTTATCGAAAATATAAGAAGAAATGTCAAATGAAAGAGTTCTATTTCCTCTTTCTGTCAATTAACTAATTGTACTTCAAAATGAAAATCAAAATATCGTGCTTGTAAAATAAATAAACAACAACTTGGCGAAATATTATTTGAAGATTTGGCTTCAACCAAAACAGAACCGTGACGTCAGTGTGGCGACAGTCACCGATTCACCTGATTGGTTGTTGCTGTAAGGAGTTGCTCAAGTTAGGGGCAACGCCTACGTCATAGCACGTGGCAATTTCCACCAATCATGTTTGGAGCAGAGGTTGCGTTGCCGGTTGCCGTTGCTGAAACTCGCTCGTGTGATACGGCCTTAAGGAAAACGGAAACAAGCTGTTTATTTCAGACAAACCGTCTGTTTGTTAAAGAAACGCAATCTTTCCGTACATTCTCGAAAATAATCACCGAAATATGCACGTAAAATTCAGGGTTTTTTTTAACAGTGTAGTAGGTATTGTAACAGAATCTATCACTTAAAACGCTTCCACATAACATTCGTGCAGCTTCTAATTTAAAGTTTTTAATTCCAAAAATAACTATTTTCCTTAACCATGTTTCGCAGATTTAATTGTTTCAAATTCTCACAATTCACAATTTTAATTGTTTCAAAATGAATGTCCTCTTATAAACCGGGTAGAAAATATCAAATATCTTGGACTATATGTCAATCAAACATTTAAATGGAAATTACATGTAAAAAAGGTAAATGATAAGCTACGTTTTGGTATTTATGCATTTTATTACTTAAAAATAGAGTCTCAGTAAAACTTTTTTAAAACAATTATACTTTGCGTTTATTCAATCAATAATACAATATAACATAACCTCATGGGGTGGTGACTACATAAATAATATCAAACCTTTAATAAATACTCAATCCAGATTGATTCGAATGTTAAATAGTGATCCAGAAAATTTTGATTACCCTATTTTAACTATAAGACCACCTAATAAGATCTAAAGCAAATAAAGAAATCTTCCACAAAAGCTTTATGTATTTAGCACCCAAATTTTTAAACTCTCTCCTTAGTAACTAGTAAGTTTAAGTAATAATACATTTAAAAAAGAAATTAAGTGTAATTACATGATACATACTGCATTTTATATAATATATGTATTATATACCATTTTATACAATAATTAATCATGAATATACATAAATAGTAACATTTTATATTTTTTTTTCACCAACTTCAAGCTTAATATATATAAATATTATAAACTTAAATTTTAGACTCATTGAAATTTTTTAGAATATTAAGTTTAATTGTCATTGTTACAAGGCCATCAATTTAACGTTATTCCTTCCCTTTTTTTTTTTTTAAAGAAATTTTCTGTGTATCTTCATATTGTCTACAGAATTATTTTAAATTATTAGTATACTAACGAATCTATTGAAATATATGTATATTTCATGATCAGTTAATATTTTTTCATAAAGATCAGGAAAAATATTGGTTATAAAAAATATAAAACTTGTTTTAAATTAAAGTTCTGTGTACCTTTTTTGCTTGAAAATTATCTAGCTTTTCAATCATTTAATAATTTATTTAGCTGTAGGAAATAAAATGTATTACACTATGCGGGCACAATGCTACTCAAATTTAATGAATCTTTTATAACTTCATTTTTTTAGTACAATTTCCATTTTCTTATTTTTAAAAATGAAATTAAGTAACTAAAATATTTTTTTAATGCCAATTGTTTTATTCATTATATTCGAAATAAATGAACGAATTAAACAAAATATCGATTTCAAAGAGAAATTTGTAAAATGCTTCAAATTACTTTTAATGTACTTTTAAGTAAAATCCTTCATTACATTATATTTTGATACATATATTTTCGAAATATGTAATGCAATAATTAATGATTGAAAACAAATTCCAGTATTTTATATAATATTTAGTTTAGAAATATTTTACTTAAAAAATATTTGCACAGTTAAATTTTCCTTAAAATAACCAATACTGGAGAGTAGGTGTAAATAAAGGGATATATATAATATTAAATACTATATATACATATATATATACATTATATATATATAAATATATATATTCATATCATTTTAAATCGAACATTTTCAAATCGGTCTCTGCTTAAGTATTGATGTGATAGATGGCGCCACGATTTTTGCCATTCGCTTAAGACTCACTGACGTCATTTCTTTTCGAAGATGTGAAAGGGCATTCACCAAACCAATCAGCTCTTTAAACAGTCGTTGCCACAGGTCTTGACTAAACTTTATTGTTTCTCAACAAAACTGTGAAACAAACAATCGAAAAAAAAAACTACCAATCGAAGGAAAAGTTAATAATAAAAAATATTCCAAAGTAAAATAGTCCATAAGGAAAGACCAGTTCACCTTTTCAATTTTTTTTTTTTGTCGTTTTCAACAAGTTGCCCTACGGGGATCTGGCAACAGCTTATAGTTCAAAAGGTATGTTTCCAAGCAAAGGACGATCAGTTGGCAATGGAAAGGCAAAAAAGTGGACACCTTTCGTATCTTTGACTTGGCGTTTCGTGACCATTCTTAGGAAATTGTTAAATTATAAGTATCCAATTACACTTTTAGGCGATGAGAAGTGAATATTTAAAAGATACGTTTGAAAGTTGAAATTTAAAAGGGTTTAAGTTTAAAATAAAATACTTCCGTATTTAAAAATAATAAAATACCTACGACACGTTAAAACTCAATAGTAAAACAATAAAAAGATTTTATTGTTTTACTATTGAGTTTTAACGTGTCGTACTAAATGTATTAGTTTATACAAATTACTTTGTGATTTTCAAGTTATCCAGTTATTGTTCGCCTTGTTTTATGCTCTACTTCGCATCTTTGAAAATTTGTGTGATTTTTTTAAACCTTCATGAAATATTTTGCTAATAGCTGTCCATAATAGCTGTCACTCTCTGTAAATAGGACAAATCGCACTTTTAAAAACTGATTTTTTTTTAAATTGACTGATTTTATTATGTGTTGCACAAATTCATATATAATAAAAAACACAAGTTGGTTTGTTACAGAATCTGTCACTTACACCGCTTCCACTCAACATTTACGCTCCCAACAGGAAACACACTAATAACACCTCAGAAAGAAATTCGCCTAACAGGGCCGTTAGCTAGTTCCAATTCAAAATTTTATAAGCCAAAATTAATAATTACCTTTAATCTTATTTTTCAGTTCTGATAATTAATCTTTATCATTTGCTAATTTTTTTTAAGTTCGAAGAATAATAATGTATTTTTTAAATAAATACCTTTTTGCAACCACAAGTTTACGTTTACATTTCGAAAAACAAATAAGTAAAATTGTTGCTTTAAAAATAAAAACGAAACTTTGCATATTTTTTAATGCAAATTTAGAATTTTTTATGCATCTTTTTCTTCATTCATATATAATGAGCCTTCAAAATAACATTATTGTGCTATTACAACTATCCAAATTGAATTATTAAACAAAAATAAATATTTTTCAAGAATTTTATTTTTATTTTAAATAAAGTTTCTTATGCGTTTGTTATTATGGCAACAGTGAAAATCTATAATAATAAAAATGAAGTTTTGTGTGTGTGTGTGTGTATGTATGTCTCTCCGAAACTCACAAACTAGACATTTGTTTGACTCGTAACTTGGTACAAATACGTAGTTCATACTTGAGTTGCAAAATAAGAACTTTCAGAGCTCAAAATGTTCTATTTTTCGAGAAAAGTCGAATTTTCTGGAAAAACTACACCACTTTGGCTCAAATCCGATGAACATTTTTCTTTCGTGTTGCCATTCAGCAGATGAAATTAAAATAAACTTTTTCAAAAATAGTTAAAATGTAAAAAAGAAAATACTTTATTCTTGAAAACTTACAAACATATTATAATTTTCATTTTAAAGATTTAGTTAGTCATTTTAGTAGTAAACTTTCATTTTATATCATTCCCATTTAATCTTTATCAATGCAATATTTTATTTTTAACTCGATATTTTAATAAATAATTATCATGGCCGTCTATATAAAGTGAAAGGTTTCCTCCAACGACAGCGGATCTCAAAAAGCGCTACCAATTTTTGTAATTCCTAACGTTGTTGTTGGTTTTTATAAACTTGATCACCAAGTTCACATAAGCTAAACATTTTATATTTTTATCATTTACGATTAAGCTATAAGTTGATATTTAATTAATTTTTATTTGAAGAATCGTTGCCGGCAATTTTACGCCAATCCTGACAAATTGGTATTATGGCAACCAAGATTGATCGCCAAGGTCATATGCTAAACATTTTATATTTTTATCATTTACGATCTACTACATACATAAAAGGCGACTTCTGTTTGTTTGTATAGGACTCAAAATCTTAAGCACCACGGAACAGATCGTCACGAAATTTGGCACAAATATTCATCTCATCTCCGGAACAAACATAGGCTAAGAATTTTTGGAATCAGACCATTCCTTCTATCGTTTTTGGACGTTTTTATGTGACCCTTTATGGAAAAAATTCACCACTTTCGCTCAAATCCGATAATTGTTTTCCCTTTCGTGACGCCATTGGGCAGAAAAATTTAAATAAAACTCTTTAGAAAACAATTGCAATTGGAAATGTTTAATTTGTTCATTGCTTTCAGAAACTAAATAAATAATTTCAAAAAATAATTGATATCATTCACGTGACGTAATCCTACCAGTCTCCATTCTATTATTTTATTGTGAATATAGGATTTTAATTATGATTTTTTTAAAAGCATAGTTAAGCTTATACTGAACTATGATTTTTTTAAGGCCACCGTAATAAAGATGCGTGTTTTTGTGTTATGTATTTCTTTTTTCACCAAATACTTTTATAAACTCGCCAAGTTATTACAAAAAACGCGCCAAATGACCATTTTCCTTTAATAGCTGGTTGGTTGTGCGATGGTCATTGCGCCAAAGCTGAATGGGTGTGTTGTTGGTAGCTATATATTTTCCTCACCAAATTTTTCAAACATGCCAAATGTGCTAAAATGTTTTTAATGAGGAAATTACTATGACATTATCCGTTAATTTTATAGCATTTTTTTATTTTGAATTTTTATGGTCATATAAGTAACGGGATTCTTTACTTTATAACGAACGGGAAAAGTAACTTAAGTTTATTATCCGATTACAGATTAAATGGTAGTATGGTACAAATACTTGGATCGATTTGGTATTTATTTTTTTTTCCAACCCGTGCAACACCGGGTAGTTCAGCTAGTATTGAATAAAAATGGAATATGCATGTTATTTCAAAGTAGATTAAATTTTTAGTTATTTAAATTTTAAATATTCATCTTATTTAAATTTTTTAATGAAATTTGAAAAGTAGCCTAAAGTGATTTTTTGCTTCAAAAAGACGTATCCCACTTGTTTGTGAGATTTTCGGTTCATTCTGTGAAAGTGGGTGACAGACGGTTGGACAGACGGACGGACGGACTGCACGATTATAAAACCTTCCACTTTTTTCGTTATAAACGTAGTATGGAAGCTAAAAATGGTTTAGATCCCTTTGGTGATTTTTTTTTTAAAATATGGATTTTTTCCACACTTGGCAATTTTCGTAAACTCTTTTAGATACTGAGCAGCGCATGCGATACCGAAAAATTTGCATGCCTTTTTGACTTGCCGAGTTGACGCCAGAGACATAACATAGAGTGGACTGCGCATTCATAGTAAAGCAGCTTAGGGATGGAAAACCAAAACCGGTTTTCAAAAAACCGGTGGTCCCGGTTTTGATTGAAAACCGGTTTTTTTGTATGAGGCCCTACGGTACCGAAAACCGGTTTTTTAGGGAAAAACCGATGGAAAATGGAAAACCAGTTTTTTCTAAAAAAAACCGCTATCCCTTGCAGATTAGCATTATGTCCTAAACATCACAAATCGCCAAGAGGGGAAAGGTTGCTACATATGGCAACTTAACGCTACCGTTTCGTTACGAACTATTCCAAATTGTCGCAAGACCTGAATATCAGCTAGCGAACCGAAGTGGAGACTACCATCAATATCCATGTCACGTGGGTTTCTACCAATCACGGCAGCTTGAATTTTTTAAAATGTTTTTGCAGACGATTTTTTGAGCATTGTTGGAATTTTTCTCTTTTGGCTTAAATAATAAATATTTAATTACATTCTTTTAATCTCTGAGCATGTTAACAATCGTGAATGTTGTACTCTTTATTCAGTAACGTTTTGTGCAAGATGCCAAATGCTTGTGAATTCCTAATTGTAAAGAGGGGTATAAAAAAAGGATTAGTCACACTTTCACGGGTAAAATTTATTTAGTTCTGCATACATTTAGTAATTGTGTGTTCGTCATAAACTATAATTTCTATTGAGGGAATTTATTCTAAAAGCTCTTTTGTACTGAAGAATCATATTCATGATTAAATCAACGTTGTTAGAACTCTAATTATAATAAGTATTTTGGGCCAAGTCAATTAAATTAATGGTCTGAACATTGACAGCTTAGAAGTAGAATATTTTTTTTACAATTTGGTCAAAACGAAACCTGTTTTTGCAATCGTAGTTTTTGAGTTATTTATATTTAAAAAGTAGAGCATTTGTTGAATTTGGAATATGTTGATGTGTTTTAGAAAGTTGATTTATTCCACGTGAAATAAAGGAAGAAGCAATATTTCAATATATATATATATATATATATATATATATATATATATATATATATATATATATATATATATATATATATATATATATATATATATATATATATATATATATATATATATATATATATATATATATATTATATATATATATATATATATATATATATATATTTGATTTTTTTTAAATAAAGGAAGAAGCAATATTTCAAAAAATATATATATTTGATTTTTTTTTTTTTTAATCAGACCGTTAGAACGAAAGTTATAGAGACGGCAGAAAATATTCACCATGTCAATACCAACTTATATTACAGCAACACTCTACATAAACCTACTAATGTTCTTTTAAATTAATTTTTAATAAAGAGTCCACATTCAATTGTTCAAGTAATCTTAAATAGACGCACAAAATCAAAGACATAATCTTAAGAGGATCTTAAAATACTAGCGATTCATCCTTGCTCCTTTCCAAGCTTCTTTATCATAACATTAGATTGTCGGCCTCTGTGTTCAGGTCGTTGTGGAAAAACTCGCCAAATGGTAAACTCGCCATAGATGCGAGCCAAACGCGACACAGTCATGTGACTGTGTAAGTTAGATGTTTAGGACACTTTAGGTTTGCCAATGCGCAGTCCACTCTATGTTATGTTAGGGTTACTGGAATATCTGCGTATGAGGGTTGCGACATGATGCTCTCACCTGATTGGCTGGAGCATAGCCATGCTCCAGAGATACGGCGCTGTTATTTTTTCTCCGTAGACATTACACGGTGACTCAGCGAAGCTCTAATAAATCGCATCTACGATATAATCAAAGGAACGTAACCACTATATGTTGTTGATTTTGTTTTTAATGATCTATATTCTTCAATATTTATTCTTTTTTGGACTAAAATTCTTAACGGTAAAGCTGTAATCCATGTTTTAATACCAGCGTGTGTCATTGCTATGGAATAAAAAAGCTGTTTAAACTCGGAAAAAAGGTATAAAGCTTTACTTTTTAATCTTTGTATTGTAAATTAAACATCATGTGGACTATTACATAAAAAATAGTATTTTTTATCATTATACTACCAGAAAATGCCATTTTTAATGTCGAAGCTAACAGACGGTATTTGGCATGTCTTTGGCATGCGTTGGCGGAACAATAGTTGGCGGGGTAACGTAAACAAACCGCAAATCAAAGTCATTGCTTGCTTGAAAGTTAAAAACATTCTTATTTTCTTCCAAACTAAGCAACAACATAATGTTTATATGTGTAAAACTGGAAAAATAACTAGTTTTGTTTTATTGGCGAGTTTGGCTGAGCGAAAACGATTTTAACATGGGTCACCTGCTAAGCTC
The DNA here is from genome assembly GCA_023701765.1 of Hylyphantes graminicola. NCBI lineage: Eukaryota > Metazoa > Arthropoda > Arachnida > Araneae > Linyphiidae > Hylyphantes > Hylyphantes graminicola. Next base: position 55,818,214 of record CM043119.1, read on the forward strand.
CTTGTCGTTACCCTGAACAGCACACAGTGTATTGAAGGTACAGCTGTGGAAATAAAAAAGTACCCACTTGGGGTTATTTCATCCGTTAGTCACCCTATAGAATCGGACCTTTTTGAGATTGTGTACAATTAACATTCTGAGTTAATTGTACGATACAAAATTTGCATAAGGGGCCGTCTTCATATTAAAAATATTGCGATCTTTGAAATTTCCAATAGAAACACCCATTTTTAATAACTTAGAAATGTTAAGCACTCTTAGAAACCCTTAAATCTAAGTTTTTGTTACATTTGGACGAATATTTGACGAGTTATTCAATCGAATCACTTGTGGACCTTTTGGGGACCATCTCTAAAATGACAAGCAAGCATGCATGCAAAGCCGTCTTTATTTATCAATTACACACGTAATATTATACACTGTTCCCTAAAGGGTAATTAAAAAGTATTTTGTGATTTACTCAGCAAATTATGAATAAAAAATTTAAAAAATTGGGATTTCGCTTAAACTTCCTGTCTTAAATTTATTTCTTTAAAAATATTAAGGGGTTTCCATTCATATATTTTTTAAGAATTAATATTATAATTATTTAAAAATATAAAAATTGTTTTAAATACCCCAATATTGAATGCATTTTGTTTGGGTTATTATAAATTCTTTTCAGTAAAAAATTCGTTTCATTATCTTAATTATTTATAGATTGGGATAGTTTTTTATGTGCAACTCATTAAACATTATGGGACCTAAACTTTGCACGTCTCTAACTAATCTAATAATGCTTAAAAACTAGCATAATTTGGCATTTCGTATTAACATAGGTCAGAGATTTGAAATATGGATTCAAAAAGGGGTGTTGCCATTGGAAATTTTAAAGTTAGTAACATTTTTAATATGAAGATGGCCCCTTATGCAAATTTTGAGTCGTGCAATTAACTCAGAATGTTAATTGTTCACGATGTCAAAAAGGTCCGATTATATAGGGTGACTAACGGATGAAATAACCTCAAGTGGGTACTTTTTTATTTCCACAGCTGTACCCTATGTTATGTCTCTGGTTGACGCACGGTGTTTAAGTTTAAAAACGAACGATTTAAATCTATGTGGATTAGGTTTGGTTGAATTAAAAGGCAAAACTAAACCTACAGTGGACAGAGTACACTATATACATCTCTCTCGGAATGTGAGTCTTTTCTGTTAATGAAAGGGCTGGGGAGCCTAGTCAGTTATTCACTCGTTTAGCATGTGAAAGGTCCCAGGTTCGGGTCTGGGCATCGCCAAAATAACTGCGACCTATAAACTGCCCGGGCAGCCAAAAATGTCCGACGAATAATACCCCTTGTAAGGGAGTGCACGTTAAATATCCTCAAAGTCCTAACTCTGCGTACGATGTAGCCCTTAATGGTTGCGTTGGGTGCCTATTCAGGTGTCGGCTCGTCACTTGACTGTGGTTCTAAAATTCGACGGTCGTCGCATATCCCTTTCCGACCGAGCTAGCACGATCATGCGTCTTTCATTTCTTCTATTTTATTTATTTATTGTGTGTAGTCGTTTGTAAAATAAGTCGGTATTCGATCGATCGTGTTGGTTTCCGTAGAACAAGAACTTTCACTTTTGTTGGTTGGTTGGTTGGATTGACATATATTTTCAGGCTTGTGTGCAAGGCCCCGCTTATAAGCCATCGTCAAGTAGGACAACACAAACACATATGACAGATGTTGCCATCTGTCGCCACCTCCACAATTTAGACATGTCCCTAAAGGGGAGGGAAATTTTTCTCCAGGAACCTGTACCCATGGTGAACTGCGCAATGACCGACCACCACAGGACTTTCGGACTCAACAGATTTTACGAGCACGTACTCCGCATATACTCGGTAAGTCTTCTAGCGTTGTTTACATGTAAGCAGGAAACAGCTAAAGAATGTATCTATCGCAAAAGTTAAATATCACGTGGGAGTGAGAGACGATTCCGTAGGAAAAGTCAAATAACATCATTTTCTAAGAACTTTTTATAAAATTTTGAGACTGTATGTTAATCTACATTTAAATGCCTACAATTTGAGACTAGTTAAAAATTTTCGCACTTATCTATAATCAGTAAATAAGATTGAGTGAGTGACGACAGTAAAAGACTCCCATGATATATTTAATGTTAAAAGTACTGTAAAAACGTTATCACTCAAGGATCAAAACAACTGATGGCTGATTTAGAAGCTTCAATCCTTTGGGAATAATATGCCAATTGAAATTAGATTTCTTGGTCGTCCAGTAAGTTTTTAATTGAACTTTGATGCAGTGTTATAGGAGTGACTCTATAACCCAGGGACATTACATACTCATAAAATTACATAAAACTACTGATGGTAGAAAAACAATAGATACATTTTCGGAAACTACAGAAACTAATTAACCATAAATAGTTCCGCCAAAAAGGATTATATATTTAAAATTGCCTTTCTTATGACGTTAAAAGTTGTAAAAGCATGCAGGGACAGTGTGAGGGAGTGACAAATCGGATATTTAAATGAAATTTTATGTAAGTACATTATAATTATTTGATATTTTTTAAGTGGGACTAGTTAGGCTGCGGGCCAGTTTACGCTAACAAATCGCAAACGTGCATATATAATTTGAAAATAAAGAGAAAAGTATCCGGGACATCGATTTGTCCCCAGAGAATGCTCCATTAGCATTTTATCAAGTATAATTTCAATGGAATAAATTGTATTTAAAGAAGTTTGATATACATATATGGGCATAGAGAAAACGGCTCTTGATTGAGAGGGTTTTAAAAAATTGCCATCTCATTTAATTTTACAGTTTTTTGTCATAAATCTCTTGATCATAATGTGGCTATGGTTCTTTAATGCGATACGATACCCGTCAATACCCCCGAATAGCTCTCGTGTAGCTCTAGTATATTACAGTACAAAAGATACGCACATTATCACTCTCGTAAAATATATTTGAAGCGAAACAACCGATTCGTATTGAAGGAGCTTGGAAAGAAAGATCCAAGATCAAGATGAAGTTATCCAATGTGGACTGACCTTTTCAAGGCTGACATGTGAGTTAGTGACGTGTGAGTGATTGACGATTTCGTAGGAAAAGTCAAATAACATCACTTTTAAGGAATTTTTATAAGGTTTAGAGATTGTATGTTAATCGACATTTAAACGCAAACAATTTGAGACTAGTAAAAAAATGCTTGCACTTATCTATAATCAGTATAAATGAAATAAAGTGAGTGACTGTAAAAGACTCTCATGATATTTTCAATACTAAAAGTACTGTAAAAACGTTATCACTCATGGATCAAAACAACTTATGGCTGATTAAGAAGCATCAGTCCTTTTAGAATAACATGCCAATTTAAATTCGATTTCGTTGTCATCTAATAAAGTTTTTAATTGAACTTTAAAGCAGTAGTTATAGGAGTGACTCTATAACCCAGGGACACTACATACTCATAAAATTACATAAAACTATTGATGGTAAAAAACATCAAATACATTTTCGAATACTACAGAAACTAATTTACCATAAATAGTTCTGCAAAAAAAGGATTATATTTTTGAAACGGCCTTCTTTAGGACGTTAAAAGTATGCAAGGGCAGTGTGAGGGAATGACAAATCTGGTATTTAAATGAAATTTTATGTAAGTAAATTATAATTATTTGTTATTTTTTAAGTTACATTGGTTAGGTTTTTGGGTTAGTTTACACTAATAAATCACAAATATGCATATATAATTTGAAAATAAAGAGCAAAGTATCCGGGACATCAACATTTGTCATTTTTACAGAAAATGACCCTTACACATTAACATGCGGTCATAATAGGAAACTAGCATGTTTTAATTATATCTAAGTCTGAAAATCCAATCTAATTTTAATTTTTGGAATTTGAAAATTTTATATATAATCAGTTTTAAATAAGATATTTCCAACCTAAATTTTTTCTATGCACAGCCTATGCAATAAATGCCGATAATTACTTATTTGATACGTTGTTTTCGGCTTTGAAAACCATCAATGATGATTTGAAAGCGGATCTGAAAAGTATCCCCCCTCCGCCCTGAATATTAAATTCCAGTGTATAAGAAAAATAAAATTAAAAAGGAGGAACCGTAGGAACCTCGGATTAATAAATTAGTTAAAAAGTAATTTTATAGCTAATACCTTAATTTGCTATCTTAAACAATAAGAAACAAAAACATTTAGTAGTACTTACTAAAGCATTTGCCGGCCCACTGGTTAGTGTACTAGCCTTTGGAGCTGCTGGGCTCGGGTTCGAATCCCGGTAAAGGCATGGATGTTTGTGCTTGTCAATAAAGGTTGTTATTTGTCTATGTGTTTGTGTCGTCCTTCTTTGTGTGTCTCTTGTGACTGTCTCTTCTGGCGAGCTATGTAATGGGCTATAAAGCCTACACTCTCCCTTCTAGAGGGTCCAATCACTGTCATTTGTCATACTAAAGCATTTAGTACGGGACAACTTTGTTCCAAGATTCAGATAAATTCCATTATCCAAGGAATTCAATGCAAATCCTATTTTAATAATATGATATGGATTCAGCTACATAAAAAATCGTTTTGTACTATTCATAATTCAAGATGGGCAGCAATTACGTTGTTTAAGATAAACATAATGTAAGTTTTCAGTTTTCATTCTTGGCTTCCGCTATTTCATTGGCTATTATTTGGTTTCATTCTCAATGACCGGTAAAAACCGCAGATTGGTATTTAATAGGGCATTTTATGTTAAGCTAATATTTAAACTTTAGTATTTTTTTAGCATTTAGATAGAATTTTTCAACAGATAAAAGTATATTAAATAATACAACTTTAAAAGTACAAAGAGAGAACAAAGAGGACGAAATAAACAATAACAGTACAATAAAATTTTTAGAAAATTGGCTATGGAAACATACTTTGTCAAAAAATATTTTGTCAAAGGCAGGCAAAGCAAGTCAAAGGCAGGCTTCCCCTGCACAAAAGTCTTGATCGGGCCCTGCCGATGCCTGACATCAGTGCTGAAAGTGGGGGTAGACGCGGGGTGACGCGTCACCCCACTTTTCAAGAAAATGGCTATCCATCCCCCCACTTCTTATACCTCTCAAATCCATAATCCATAGAGGTGGGGATGGGGCATGGTATTCTAATTGAAGGCATCCCCACACTTATTTTTTTCCCACTTTCTCCACTGCCTGACATAATAACAAAGTTTTTGGGTCAATTGGCCTTAAATTAATTATTCACGTGTTCAATGTTTTAAGAAAGAAATTTAGTAAATGTAAACAAGAAAGAACATAACTGTAACAATGACCACCACTCTCTCATACGTAAACAAACTTAAAAAAAAAAAAAATGAAAAGATTAATATACAGTCCCTTTACCCCAGCTATATATTTGTTCCAAAAGCTCGTCGGTTTGAGGAAAACAAGGGGAGTCAGATGGTTCTATCTCGCCCATGTTTAATTTTCCTAACTTTAGGAAATTTTTTCCCAGGAACTATATGAGATATCAATATGAACATTTTAATACTTTGTTCCTTACGTAGCCTTTTGATTTAAACTGAGGATATTTCATAGAAAAATACTTTTAAAGTGATGCTTTAAAAATTATGTAATAATAAATTCAGATATAAAGTTCTCTATTTTTTTTTAGCAAAGATACTTAAAAATTTCCACAGTTTAAATCACAGATGGATGAAGATATAATAAAACAAAACATGTTGATATATTTTATAGTTCCTGAGAAAAATGCTCCTAACTGTTGAATAACCTTATCTTTCACACACACACACACAGGAAACGCAAAAGAAAAATAAGGTTTAGTTAATAACTGATGTTCAAAGTTTTACTAAAATGTTTATAAAAAGAAAACCACTAAACAGAAATCGATAATCTTGGTCTTAAATTAAAGCTAAATTACCTGCAGAACATAAGTAAAGAAAAACAGAAATCGACATCTTTGACCCAAACACCCACTCGACTCCCCTTAAAGATTGTGGTTGGTCACCAATTCACCAATGCGTTCACCAATGCGTAACTTCAATGTGTAACTTCAAGTATAACGACCACGTCTACAGAACGTCCAGCATTGACAAACCAACCGGCATGGCAGCTAATTTATAAACTATACACTCCTCACCAACCTACCTTGGGTAAAAACAGAGAGTAAAAAGGCATAGGGAAAAGCGCGGTTGGTCCGTTATTTGAGAAACTCTTGTAAGGTTTCCAAATAACGGACCAACCGCGTTATATTTACACACAAAATGATCTGAATACAATTTAACTAAAATACACTTTTCATTCTGATAAATTTGCGAAATTTTCTCAAATAATATGCAAATCATTTGGACCTTAAACGAAATTATTAACATGTTTTCTGGATGGATTCACAAATAATTTATGGAACTCTTTACATGAGCAGAAGGATCTTCTCCATAGCATATTTCTATTAACCCAACTTAGGTTGGCAAGGAGTGTAAAACGGCATCGCCTACAGTGACGCCACACTTACGCCGGGCTAAATCTTCCTTCAAAAAAAAAAAAAAAAAAAAAAAAAAAAAAAAAAAAAAAAAAAAAAAAAAACACCCAGGGCCTGATTTCCGGCAGGGCAAACGGGGCACGTGCCCAGGCCCTCACTTTAAGGGGTCCCCCAAATTTTCTTCATGGACATTTATGCTCAATACAACTGTCCCAAACTTTTTAATCTAAAGTAAACCAAAAAAAAAAATAATAATAATAATAATAATAATTCATGAACAAAAGCTAACTATGACATTGTGTTTAAACTCTGAATTAATCAATTCGCAAAAATAGGTATTTTGGGGGGATTAAGGGGTCATAGGAGTCTTAAAAATGTGCAAAGAAGGTACTACAAAGCATAGTTTGATCTTTCATGTAATTTTTTAACTACTCAATATATAAGTGTAATTTTTTTTATATGTAATTCTACAAGTTTTATCTATATACATAAAAGGCGACTTCTGTTTGTCTGTTTGTATAGGACGCAAAAACTTAAGAACCACGCAACAGATTGTCACGAAATTTGGCACAAAAATTCATCTCATCTCCAGAACAAACATAGGCTAAGAATTTTTCGAATCGGACCATTCCTTCTATCGTTTTCGAACGTTTTAAGGGAAAAAATACACCACTTTCGCTCAAATCCGATCATTTTTTCTCTTTCGTGATGCCATCAGGCAAAAAAATTTAAATAAAACTTTTTAGAAAACAATTGAAATTGAAAATGATTAATTTATTTAATATTTGTTCATTGCCTTCAGAAACAAAATTAATAATTTGAAAAAATAGTTGGATATGTTTCAAGTTACGTAATCCTACCAGTCTCCATTCTATTATTTTATTGTGTATATATGATTTTAATTATGAATTTTTTAAAAGCATAGTTAAGCTTTTACTGAATTATGTTGTTTTTTGAAGACCGTTGCACTACAGATGCATATTAGGGTTTCATGTCTTCCTTCTTTCGCCAATTACTTTGCCAAACTCGCCAAATTATTACAAAGAACGTGCAAAAGAGCATTTTTTTTAAATAGCTGGTTGGTTGTGCGATGGTCTTTGCGCTAGAGCTGAATGGGTGTAATGGTAGCTATATATTTTCCTCGCCAAATTTTTCAAGCACGCCAAATGAGCAAAAATGTTTTTATTCGGAAAATTACTACGACATTATCTGTTAATTTTATAGAATTTTTAAATATTGAATTTTTTAATGTAATATAAGTAGCGGGATTTTGTACTTTAATAACGAACGGTATCAGCAACATAAGCTTATTAAAAAGCAAATAAACTTATAAAAAAAATGCAAATCGTTTGCTGTTTGCAGTAGCTTATTTTTAATTCTTACTGATTATTTTTTTACTTAAATATGTATTATCTTTAATTTGAGCTTCTTATCAAAGGTATTTTTGAAATTAATATTAATTATTACTATACCCAAGATGGGTAATTAAATGGAAAAAATTACTGGGTAATCTTCATATCTTATGTCACTCAAATGAAAGAAAAAATAGTAAAATTGACTATAAAATTACTTTTTCACCTCTACCCGTGCAACGTCGGGTATAACAGCTAGTTTAATATAAAACAAATTTTAAAATTTATGAAACTTTAGCCAAAACTAAAATAAATGATATTAAACATAAAGCTATTTGAACACATTGTGATTAGGTTTGCGCGGCAAATTGTGTGGTCAAAATTGAAAAAATTTCCAGGAAAATGACTTTATATTGTACAAATATGTACAAACAAAGACTTATACCTAAATTCTCAACTCAATTTTAATTAGAAATTATTTTTAAAAAAATTAAATCAAAATTTTACAAATTTTATTAATTTTTTTAGAAAAAAGTTCTTAAAATAATTTCTAATTAAAATTGAGCTGAGAATTTAGGTATAAGTCTTTGTTTGTACATATTTGTACAATATAAAGTCATTTTCCTGGAAATTTTTTCAATTTTGACCACACAATTTGCCGCGCAAACCTAATCACAATGTGTTCAAATAGCTTTATGTTTAATATCATTTATTTTAGTTTTGGCTAAAGTTTCATAAATTTTAAAATTTGTTTTATCTATATACATAAAAGGCGACTTCTGTTTGTCTGTTTGTTTGTATAGGACGCAAAAACTTAAGAACCACGCAACAGATTGTCACGAAATTTGGCACACAAATTCATCTCATCTCCAGAACAAACATAGGCTAAGAATTTTTCGAATCAGACCTTTCCTTCTATCGTTTTCGAACGTTTTAAGGGGAAAAGTACACCATTTTCGCTCAAATCCGAGCATTTTTTCTCTTTCGTGATGCCATCAGGCATAAAAATTTAAATAAAACTTTTTAGAAAACAATTGAAATCGAAAATGTTTAATTTGTTTAATATTTGTTCATTGCCTTCAGAAACTAAATTAATAATTTGAAAAAATAGTTGGATATGTTTCAAGTTACGTAATCCTACCAGTCTCCATTCTATTATTTTATTGAGTATATATGATTTTAATTATGAATTTTTTTAAAGCATAGTTAAGCTTCTACTGAACTATGTTGTTTTTTGAAGGCCGTCGCACTACAGATGCATATTAGAGTTTCATGTCTTCCTTTTTTTTTCGCCAAATACTTTGCCAAACTCGCCAAATTATTACAAAAAACGTGCAAAAGAGCGATTTTTTTTTAAATAGCTGGTTGGTTGTGCGATGGTCATTGCGCCAGAGCTGAATGGGTGTAATGGTAGCTATATATTTTCCTCGCCAAATTTTTCAAACACGCCAAATGAACAAAATGTTTTGATTCGGGAAATTACTATGACATTATCTGTTAATTTTATAGCATTTTTTAAATTTTGAATTTTTAATGTAATATAAGTAGCGGGATTTTGTACTTTAATAACGAACGGTATCAGCAACAAAAGCTTATTAAAAAGCAAATAAACTTATAAAAAATGCAAATCGTTTGCTGTTTGCTGGAGTAGCTTATTCTTAATTCTTACTGATTATTATTTTTTACTTAAATATGTATTCTCTTTAATTTGAGCTTCTTATCAAAGGCATTTTTGAAATTAATATTAATCATTACTATATCCAAGATGGGTAATTAAATGGAAAAAAATTACTGGGTAATCTTCATATCTTATGTAACTCAAATGAAATAAAAAATAGTTAAATTGAATATTAAATTATTTTTTTACCTCTACCCGTGCAACGTCGGGTATAACAGCTAGTATTAAATAAATCTTGTAGAATTACATATAAAAAATTATACTTATATATTGAGCAGTTAAAAAATTACATGAAAGATCAAACTATGCTCTCAGTACCTTCTTTGCACATTTTTAAGACTCCTATGACCCCTTAAGCATGCTTTTCAAGGAAATTGCTTCAGCTATTTTTTTTTAGTAAACACTGTAATATAGGAAAATACTCGCAAATATTTTATTTAGGTATGTTTTGGGGCCCCCAAATTTGTTCTTGCCCTGGGCCCTTAAAATTGTAAGTCGGGCCCTTGCTACACCTCATTCGAATCGTCCACTTATGCTATAAATATTTTGTATTAAAAAAATATATACATTGATGAAGAAATCTAAATTCATTTAATAGTAGAGTTTCACAGGCTCCAATATCATATATTCTTTACCGATTTAATCCGCCATGTATAGACCGACAGTTATTTTTGCAGTGCACGGACTTGAGAATAGCCCTCGTGTGGCTCTAAAAGGACGATTATTCAAACTAATTTAACATTTATAGAGTTGATTTTTTTTATAAATAAAACTATGACAATATAAACTATGGCAATCCCGTGACCACTAGCTTTTGTATTATAGGATATTTATACGTTATTCTAAAATAAATAAAAGCAGCCTTATAGAAAACTTCTCATTAAAAAAAGTAGGTTTGTAACAAAATCTGTGTCACTTAGCCCGCTTCCACAAAACATTTGCGTCCAACAAAGAAAAATGTGCCTAACACTGTATTAATTCTATATTAAACATCTACATGCTAAACTTGGCAAGTTTTATTTATTTTCTTTCAAAAATTCAACAATTATTCCTTATTGTTTAATAAATGTTTCAAAGAATAAATAGGTATAGTCTTAGGTTTAAATAGAAGCAAAACATGTCATACTAACATACAATCAAAGAATCTATGTGAGATATATTTGACTTCAATTCATACTGATTTATGCCACAAAATATAAGTTAAATTAATTTATTATTTGAAAAAAATAAAGTTTCTCGAGCAATTGTTGTGGATGGCAACAGTGATTTAAGTCTAATAAAAGGACTTTTAATGTTCTTCAAATGCGTAATTTTTAAAACAATTGCAAAATTTAATAAAAGAACATCAAAATTGATTTTTCTTCTGAGCTTTTCAATGTCTTCTGATTTGGATGCGTTGAATTTTTTTAACTATTATACTTGCCTGTAGCATTTGTAGCTTGGGCTCTGAAAGTGAGTCGCAGACAGACGGACTGAACAATCATAATACCTTCCACTTTCTTTTGTTTTAAACATAGTGTGAAAGCTAAAACTATTGATGGGTTACACAACACGACTTTCAATTGCTGCTAAATAAATCAATACACTCATTTGAAGAGTACAGGGGAAAGAACCTCTTTATTGCTTGGTAAACTGTATTAGGTTTTATTGGCAAAGCTAGCGAGTCATCTCCTAATCTGGTGTGAAGAAACCAATTTTACTTTGGTTCTTATCACACAGGTTTACCATTTCTATGATCATGATCCACGCCAGACACTAGTCTGACACTTGAACTATGGAAGAAGAACCAAGGAAGAAACCGGTTTCCGATAGCCACTACTCGCCAAGCAAACTTACAGGCAGATTCTCAGTCAATGAAGGCGTTTTTCTCAAATACTCTTCATTTGTGGAGGAGGAAGAAGTCAGACCTCCTGCGTTATCCAGCAACATTCTGACGATATCCCTAATTAGTCCAGTAAATCTGTCGTGAAAAAGGGGGGTTACCTAACAAAAGGTCAAGTAGTTCTGATTTTTGGATATGTTATATGTAATGGAGGTCTAATTAAGAATCCAAGTTTGTGACCTTGGGGCGCCGCCGCTCGCTGCGCCCCAAGGTCAAACGTCGGTCATTTTTTAGTTTTTGCAGATTTTCTCCTTAAAGGCTTGGTTTTACAACAAAGTATTGAATACAACAATTAAAGAGGGATAAATATGCTACAATTTGAGTGCATGTTGGTGCTTTTAAGCCTAATAGTTTCTGAGATACAGCTCCTAAAAGTTAGTGTAAATTGCGAAAAAATTGTGTTTTTCAAAATTTAGCAATTTTTTTCTGCAAAGATTTATTTAATAGCAAGGTTATTACAGTTTAATTGATTTGTTCATGTTACCATAAGGTAATTTAAGGTTTCTGAGGTTTTTTTAATGTTTGTGTTTCTTTTTGAAGATCAAGGAAAGCCTAGCCACAGCGCGCCCCAAATGGAAAATTTAGATATATGGCGCCCTAACATTCAATAGATCTGTTGTAAAAAAGGGAGTTACTTTACGGGATGGGATAGTTTTAATTTTTGGATGTGTTTTATATTTTGGAAGTCTAATTAAGAATCCAAGTTTGTGACCTTGGGGCGCCACCGCCGGCTGCGCCCCAAAGTCAAAAATCGAACATTTCACAGTTTTTTCAGGTGTACTCCCTGAAGGTTTGGTTTTACAATACAATAATGAATAAAACAATTAAAGAGGGATAAATATGCTACAGTTTGAGTGCATGATGGTGTTTTTGAGCCAAATAGTTCCCGAGATACAGCTCCCCAAAGTTAGTGTAAATTGCGAAAAATTTGTCATTTTCAAAATTTAGCAATTTTTTTCTTCGAAGGATTTATTTAATCACAAGGTTATTACCTTTTAATTGATTTGTAAACGTTACCATAGGGTTTTTTAAGGTATCGTTTGCTTTTTTGTGTTTGAGTTCCATTTTCAAGATCAAGACAAGGCTTGCCACCGCCACGCGCCCCAAATGGAAAATTTGTATAAATCGCGCCTCAACGTTTACTAAACCTGTTTTAGAAAGAGGGAGTGTCATATTGGTATGACGTAACCTTATAGGGGTCAGGTAGTTTTAATTTTTGAACATGTTTTATATATTGAAAGTCTAATTAAGAATTCTAGTTTTTGACCTAGGGGCACTGTCGCAGGCTACGCCAAATCAGAAAAACGATGAAATTTTCTTAATTATTTAGTTTTTCTCGATTTACTCTCGGAAAGGTTGGTTCTACAAAAAAATTAAACAGTTTTTACTTACATAGAGATCTCTCCGAGAACAACTAATTACTCGATTCCTGTTCTCGTGGACGGTCATTTTGCCATTTAACTTTGTGATACTTTTTAAATTTTTGTTATCTTACAAGAGTCTAGTTCTACCTTCAAAAATGACTTTTTAATCTAGAAATCCTTTGATTCCTTAGGCTATGTACACATGACGCGTTTGCCAACGCGCGTTGACCGCGCGTTGGCAAATTGTGAAACCGTACACATGAGGGCGGTAGACGCCGAGTTGAGTGCACGTTGGCTGACAGCGCAAGACACGGCATCCGTCAGTTGGACCAGTGTACTCAGTGAGAACACATGGAGTTAGAAGAGTTTACCTGTTTTCGGTTATTGTACCGTAGATACAAGGCTCGGCAAAGAAGACAAAGACGATGGTGGGTTCATCCCCTTATAGATTACCGGTTAACCATGGGTTCATTTGTGACGCTATACCCAAAATTAAGGGAACATTCCAACAAGTTTTTCAACTACTTCCGTATGAGTATAAGTTCATTTGATGAACTATTATCTTTAATTACTGATGACATATCACCTTGTGAATACGTTGTGAGGGATGCAATTTCACCAGAAGAAAAACTCGTTGTAACATTAATGTATTTTATTACAATTATTTACTACAATTCATATTATACTTTTAAATATAAGAATGACAACAATATTTTTTATTAAACCTCAAAATTAGGAAAAAATTAGCCTAATTGACAAAGTAATGCTTTAGAAACAAATTTATTAATCGTAAAAACGCTTCCGCATCCATTGTACAGACACAAACAGATCAAAACAATGGTAAGATCAATCACAGATCACACAATTCACGTCAAAACCGAGCAAAAGCGCGCGCTCGACTGAACACATGTGTACGTTCTAATGCCCAGTATAGTAACTCGAACGCGCTGCAAACGTAGCGGTTGAAGGGAAAACTACAACCGTCGCGTTTTGGCGACGTTGATTCAAAGCGCGCGTTTGCATGTGTACGATCCCATTTGTTTCTATGTATTTGGCTAACGCGCGTTTGACAAACGCGCGGTCAACCGCCCTCATGTGTACATAGCCTTAATAAGACCAAATGTGCATGCTCATGTAATCGGTTAACAAAAAAGAGTATTTCAGTGCACGTGGACTTGTAAAAACGAAGGAATTAACAGCTATGTACAAAACACATTATGCACTGGTCTTAAAACCAGGAGCATTAAACACAATTATGTTCATCTACCTAACTAGAAAACCCCTTTCATATTTCTGTGAAGAAATCTCTGTAAATCATTGCCTTGTTGTAGAACTGGCAAACGCCATATATTTGATTCATTTAAAAAAAAAAATTAGTAGCCTCGGATAAATTGACATTCTATGTAACTTGAATTTTGTCATTTTAAATCTAATAATCATGAAATAAAAACGAGGTTGCTATCATAGTAACCTAGCTTTATACCAACCCCATTCGAGAGGATTTTTTCATGCCCCAACAGTTTTGTACCTGAAAATACAATCGTAAGGCATGAAACAGTGCTGCATTGTTGCAAGTGAAACAGCAGTTTAAACAATTAGCTTGATCTTGGGGCGCCCCCAACGGCAGCACCCCGAGTAGCATATTTATCCTGTTACTGTTATTTCTACTAACTGTTATATTTATCCTATAACTGTAGCATATTTATCCCTCTTTAATTGTTTTGTTCATTATTTTGTTGTAAAACCAAACCTTTAGGGAGTACATCTGAAAAAACTGTGAAATGTCCGATTTTTGACTTAGGGGCGCAGCCAGCCGCGGCGCCCCAAGGTCACAAACTTGGATTCTTAATTAGACTTCCAAAATATAAAACACATCCAAAAATTTAAATTTATCCGACCCCGTAAAGTAACTCCCTTTTTTACAACAGGTCTACTGAATGTTAGGGCGCGATATATCTAAATTTTCCATTTGGGGCGCGCTGTGGCTAGGCTTTCCTTGATCTTCAAAAAGAAACACAAACATAGAAAAAACTCAGAAACCTTAAATTACCCTATGGTAACGTGAACAAATCAATTAAACTGTAATAACCTTGCAATAAAATAAATCTTTGGCAGAAAAAAATTGCTCAATTTTGAAAAACACAATTTTTTCGGAATTTACACTAACTTTATGGAGCTGTATCTCAGGAACTATTAGGCTTAAAAGCACCAACATGCACTCAAATTGTAGCATATTTATCTCTCTTTAATTGTTGTGTTCAACACTTTGTTGTAAAACCAAGCCTTTAAGGAGAAAATCTGCAAAAACTAAAAAATGACCGACGTTTGACCTTGGGGCGCAGCGAGCGGCGGCGCCCCAAGGTCACAAACTTGGATTCTTAATGAGACCTTCATTACATATAACATATCCAAAAATCAGAACTACTTGACCTTTTGTATACCAAAATGTTTTATTTTACTGGACTAAATAGGAAACGAACAAAAATCTTGATAGCGATGCAACACCATTCTCTTTAAATTTGAACAACTCCGGAAATATTTTGTTGAAGAAAATTGAATGACCTTTTTCGGGCCTGAGACATCTAACCTACAAAACTAACCCAAATTTAATAAAATTTAACGCATGTGATAATTCGCCAATACCATGAGAAGAGGGAGACCAAAAGAGACTTAGATTAACAACATAGGAAAAGACTTAGCCGAAATGAAAATCAAAAACTAGAAAGGTTTGGCTTTGAAGTGAGACATTTGGACAGCTAATGTGGAGGATTGGTTTTTGGTTTGAATTATCGTCGCACTAGAGCTACACGAGGGCTATTGGCGACGGGCGTCGTATTTTAGAACCACAGTCAGGTGACGAGCCAACACCTGAACAGGCACCCAACGCAACCGTTAAGGGCGACATCGTACGCAGCGTTAGGACTTTGAAGGATATTTAACGTGCACTCCCTTACACGGGAAAAATTAGTCAGACATTTTTTGGCTGCACGGGCCGTTTATAGGTCGGCAGCTATTTTGGCGATGCCCGGACCCGAACCTGGGACCTTCCGCATGCTAAGCGAGTGCTTATTAACCGACTGGGCTCCCCAGCCCCGCTAATGTGGAGGAGGCCTGCATAAGGATGTAATGCCAGCTGAGAAGAAGATAATTCTTCATTAAACATTGGATATTCATAAGCAAATTTGATGCCTATAGAGCTGTTGCTCCCCTCTTCCTCACCTCGTTTCCTCTGCACCCCTGACGATCGCTGATTGGATGAAATCGGTTGCACAGGTGTGGCCAATTTTTCTTGGAACATACAAACGCACGTGCTTCGGCAAAATATTGTGAAAAAGTGTACATAGGTTGCTAGTTTTCTCTTTTTAATATTAAAAATGCCATCGTTTTGCTGCATTATAAATTGTACTAGAAATAGAGGAGATCGAAAATGTCTTTCTAATGATTGAATGTTATTCCAAAGATTATTTAGAGTAATTAAAAGATAGATCCAGTCGAAACACAATAGAAGAACGGATTCGTATGCCCTAACGATCCGGTTGCAGGGGTTGCCAGATGCAATAACTGTGATCCAGTTAAGAATAGGTCACGTGGTTGCAACAACTCTATAGAACCACAATTGTTTTGCACAGGCTAAAAACGAGTTAAGATCCCGAATTCTGAGGGTTACAAATGTGAGGCAATATGCTTGGCTTGGCTTAAAAAGCATTTTGGAGATCAGGCCCTAAATAAACTATTAGAATGACAGGATTTGTTGTAAGGCTGCTCATCACCCCCATACCCGGTCCTCCTTCGATCGGGCTGGCTAATGGTAAGTCTATGGGGGGAAAATCGTTTTTGTTCCCAAAAAAAGCAATGAAATTATAGGAATATTTAGATGCGGTTTTTTTTTAATTCATAAGACTCCAATAAAGTTGTGCTTTTAGAGGTTATTTTTTTTAAAACATTTTTTACATTTTTTTAAAAGAAAAAAATTTAGATTAAAAAAAAGTAAATAACGTTTTTAAAAAAATAACCTCTAAAAGCACAACTTTATTGGAGTCCTACGAATTTAAAAAAAAAAACGCATCGAAATATTCCTATAATTTCATTGCTTTTTTTGGGAGCAAAAACCATTTCCCACCATAGACTTACCATTAGCCAGCTCGATCGAAGGAGGACCCGGTATAGGGGTGATGAGCAGCCTTAAAGAATGAATTTAAAGGTAAAATAACAAGATATTTAATTATGGAAAACAAATAGTATAAGGAAAAGAAAGTATTTGTCTATGAAAAAAACGGAATAGGAATTAATATGATCAAGAAATTTTATTTGTAAACAAAATATAAAGTTGAATTTTATTGAATATAAACACACTTAATCATACACTCTATTTTTTTAACGAATACATAAAATTCAAAAATACAACATGCACTATAACAATCACACTTTTAAAATCATGAACAAGTAATTTTTTATATACTTTTCCACCAGCATCATAAATTTTACCTTCAATTATAATTATTCACAGCGATTTCTAAACATAAAGCAAGAATCTGAAAAAAATTAAA
This sequence comes from Hylyphantes graminicola, assembly GCA_023701765.1. Taxonomy (NCBI): domain Eukaryota; kingdom Metazoa; phylum Arthropoda; class Arachnida; order Araneae; family Linyphiidae; genus Hylyphantes; species Hylyphantes graminicola. The sequence continues at coordinate 55,835,527 of CM043119.1, forward strand.
GGATGCCATTAAATTGTTTATTTCAATATAGTGATAGCTACAAATTTTTTTTCAATGTATATACAACATGAATGTCTTTGTGATGTAGGACGAAATGCAAGGCTTAACAAATGAGTTAGAGAGTTCAGAATGCAAGTGAAACAATTCCACTTTGTTTTTAATTGAGGTAGCAGCAGAATTGTATGCTTTAACATGTAGAATTTAAAAAGGCAGCAGCTATTAAGAAAATTTTAAGAGGCAATTTTATTAAAAATCGTTAATTTAAAACCTCTGTGATACAAAGCTTTTTATGGACTTGGTTCACTTGTATTCTGACACCTCCAATTAGAAGTAGATTTGCCGATAACTTAATATGTAATAACGAAGAACACTTTGATGGGCTGAAACCAGGGATCAGAAAGTTACTATCTAACATTGACATTCATAAAACAAATTTATTTTCTAAGTGGCATTCATAGTCATCCCATGTTCTGTCAATTAGGTTTTTCTTAGTAAAAAAAATTACAATAGACAAATTCCATGTAAAATTATGCTTTCTGCAGCGGAAGTCTCATGTGTAAAAAGTGATTATCACTAAAACTTTAACCATTAAATGAAAAAAATTAGTGCAATAGCTGATCTACACTTATTAAAGGACTGGGAAGCTCAGTCGGTTAGGCACTCATCTAGCATGCGAGAGGTCCCAGGCATCACCAAAGTAACTGCCGACCTATAAATGGCCAGTGCAGCCAAAACCTGTCCGACAAATAATACCCGTAAGGGAGTGCATGTTAAATATACTTCAAAGTCCTAACGCTTCATACGATGTCGCCCTTAACGGTTGTGTTGGGTGCCTATTCAGGTGTCTGCTCGTCACTTGACTGTGGTTCTAAATTACGACGCCCATCGCCAATAGCCCACGTGTAGCTTTAGTGCAACAATAATTCAAATCTAACCTAACACTTATTAAAACTAAATATTGTAACATGCTTTATTTAATTTGATTTATTTTTCAAATTTAAAAAGCTTTAAGCTCCTCTTAAACTGTGACTTACACTACAGTTACCTACATGAATTACCCATTCGAGGGGTAATGACTGTGGGTCTCCAAACTACAGTGCCCTTGTTTTAATCAAATGAAATAATCATTTTCTAAGCCACATATCTCCGGCTGTATAGAATATTTTTAAAAATGTTTTTTTTAATTAATAAATGTAGCTGACTCATAAGGTTCTTGAATCCCACTTCTTGAAATTGGTTCAAAAATTTTGTTACAAAATTATTGAAAATTAAAAAATAAATAACTACAAAATCATTTTAAAAAATGTCTTTACAAAGCCTTGCAGGTTAACTACATCCACAGTCAAGTGACGAGCCGACACCTGAATAGGCACCCAACGCAACTAAGGGCGACATCGTACACAGTGTTAGGACTTTGAAGGATATTTAAAGTGCACTCCCTTACACGGAATATTATTCGTCGGAAATTTTTGGCTGCACGGGTCGTTTATAGGTCTTTAGATAGGTGCCCGGACCCGAACTTGGGGCCTTTCGCATGCTAGGCGAGTGCCTAACCAACTGGGCTCCCCAGCTCTCAAGGTCATTTCCTCTTTAAACCAACAGTTTTTAAGAGTATGTTTGAGAAGTTCTGTTTTTATACTTTCAGTTTGTATGTGGCTTGAACAACATATTACCTGTCTTGTGTTTTCTGGTGGTACTATGGAATCGCACTGCATGTGGGAAGCTTTATAGAAGGCACTGTCTTTGTTATCGAATAAGGATTCGCAATCTGCAAAACTTTCAGCTAGTGTAGTCAGACCATCAGCATTCATGGAATTGATCTAAGAATATGAATATTGTTTTTAAAAATATAGTGCATGTACAACAAATTCTTACTTATTAGTTACTAAATTTGTGCCATATTAATTAAAAAAATAATTTACTATGAAAAAATTTATTTAAAATATCTCTAATTTATAGCAATAACTTTGATGGTACAGAAAATTAAGTATAAACAAGTAGGTTTGTAAGAGAAACTGTCACTTAGGGGGCCATCCACACAAAATTCTTGCATTTAAAAGAAAAAGATCTCCTAACACAGTATTTATTTGTAAATTTGACTTTTAAACACCAAAATTAAACTATTTTTCAACCAAAATACAACTTTTCATTTTCTCAATTTATTTTTTAAAAATATATATAGTATATAAAACAATAAGTAGAAATACTCACACTATAAAAAATTAACATTTCATATCAACGTACAACATGGAAACTATCACTTTCAAAACATAAATAATGCAATCGATTTTTAAATAACATTTATAAAACAGAAGACAATGAAAAAAATCTTGCCAAAATTAATAATTAGTATTAAATGTTATTTAGAACTGTTTAGAATGTTATTTAGAACTGTTTTTAAGAACTTACGTTTTGACGCTTTCTTTCTGCAGAAATTTCCGCTGAAGGCCATGAGAGGAAGAAGTTTGGTTGAAAGGACACACCACACTGTGAAAAGATAGCATTTTACTTTGAAACGTTTTTTTTTTAAATCTTTTAAAATTAAAAGTGGATTGAATAGCAAGTTTTTACCATGGAAAAATTGTCATCAGCATGACAACTGTTTACGCACAATGATATTTTTGGAACTTTAGCACAGGAATGCATAGAACACATCTTAGCTGTCCATTTGAGAGAATCTAAAACAAAAATTTTTACTTTAGAGATAAATATTTCAAGGACATTATGAATTAATGCTTTTCATTGTTAACAATCCTAAAGATTTTACCATTAGCCACCTATTAAATTCTAAAAAAATCTCAACTTTTAATTTATTCTTTATCATTTCATTTAAAAGATTTAAACTTTTATTGGTAAATTATTTCAACTTTTATCACTGAAAACTGACGGATTTGCAAAAGAAATTTAAATACTAGATTATCTTTTAAATTATTAAAAACAGTTTTCATTAAAATAGTTTATTTGACAGTTTATATTTAATGGTTTTTATTATAAAGCACAATACAGCTGGTTATTTTTTTAAAACAAATTAAAACAATTTTGATATAAAATTGGAGGATAATAATTGGGCGACAACAATTTTTAAAAAAATATATTGGAAAAAATAGGTATATTTACTACTCCTTGTTCATTTATTAAAAAAAACAACAATTGAATTATGGTTATGAAAATTACTCTACATTTATATAACGTCTTACAAAACAGTAACAGTTTATGAATGAGCATTTTTTTGTCGAATCTCAAGATCAAGGATCATTTTAAAATTACGTATATTTGATGGAATTGGTAACTTGCTCTAAAATGCTGCAAAATACAAATAAAAATAAATACTAAATGGTTTTTAGTAATTACCATACAATGTTGAGTCAAAATTTAATTGATCTTTTTCAAGAAAGCCTGAATTTTGAAAAAAACATAATGGTATATTTCTTTTTGAACAAACTTGAATGAAATGTGATCCTTTCTGTGCATCTTGAAAAGTGAGTGCACCAGAGTTAGCTAAAATTCCCACAAGAATTCTGAAAGAGAACAAAATTGGACATTTTAGCTGCAGAAAAAATAAGTACGATATTTTTAACCATGAAATTTTTCTTCTTCTTCCTGAAATGTATCAAGTTTAACCCTGTAATGCATGAATTTTTTTTTCATCCCTAAAAATATATTTGTATCTTTAATACTCATGTATTATGAGAAAAATACTGAAATAAAATTAACTGCATTGGAATTTAAATAATTTCAATTTTTTAAATTTTGCCATATGGCAAAAACCAGCTACAAAATTCCAATTTTGATAAGGATAACTAGAAAACTACTATATATATTAAAATAACCCTTTTTAACTATAATTATTTTTTTAAAAACAATTTATTTGCATCTAGAAATATAGTACTAATATTATTATACTTTGAATACTGCCAGCGCCATAATTTCACAACAGCTAACAACGTCACTCTTTAATTTGGAATACACTTTTACTACTGTCATCTATGAGGGTTATTAGAAACTAAAACTTCAAAATGGAATGTAATAGATGACAAAAACACAGGTTTGTCAAGAGGGAGCACTGCTTTATTAGAATAGAGTGGATTATGTTACTTGTAGCTATATGGCAACAGTTTGCATTAGAGGGTTAGAAAGCATGAGTTTTGGTATTGCGTGGTTCTTTTTCAAGGTTTTTCATTTTTGGAAACATTTAGGCAAACCTTAATGTTTCCAAATTGCTTTAATGAGAGTTTCTGAAGCCACTTTTTATTAGTTAAAGCTTCATTAATAGTATAATTTTATATTTTTATCTTCATAAATTCTATTTTTGGAACAAAATAAATTTGAAACTTTAAACTAATTTAACTTGAATTAGACTAATGGAGCCTTCGTGCATAAAAATTATTCACAACTTTTCTTCAATATGTTTAACAACCCCTTTCCCCTCAAATCAAACAGATCTGTAGCATAACTTAATAAAATCAAATTGGCCTTTAGTAAAAACTTAAATGGGTACTTTTATGTAAACACGTTTTGGTTTATTTTTCTCTTTTTTAGTTAGAAACACTTTAGTAGAAAAAAAGCACAAATATACCTAACAGCTTTTAGAATGGGGACATACACTGTTATTTTTTTTAACCATTGTTATATTTTTTTTATCATTGTTGTCCCTATTTTAGAAGTTCGTAATAGGGATAGCACTGTCGGGTACAAACTCATTGCTTTCTGTCTACCAAGATAACAAAGAATGTTTAAAGCTTAATCTGAAAGCTGCATTTTAAAATATACCTGATTCTACTTTAAAATAATAAAAGTCTACAAAAAACATTTTGGTATCGTTGGAGGTGGGACACAGAACTGACAATAACTGAATTATATAAGATCAATAAAATCAAACTAAATCTCACACATACTGCTAACAGATTACAAGGGTTTTCTAGGTTAACAGAAAACTATCAGTTTTACAGACTAATTTAAATATATATCCAAACTATATAATGGTTTATTTCTAAAATATAAACTATAAAAAAAAATTCAGTACTGTGCTGGAAACATGATTGAAAAATATAAATATATATATGATTGAAAAATATAATATATGTATAAGTAAAACTGCAACTTCAACACAGACATTTTAAAACTTTTTTCATGTCACAAAATCAAAACTATTTGCTTATAATCAATGTTGATTTGAATCTGAATGTACATGAAAAAATTTGTTCCATATACAACAATATCTAAGCCTATTATGCAAAGCACAAAAAACATACAAGGATTTAGAAATTCAATTTGACAGAGAATCACAGAATGTGCAATCCTTACCCATGTATAAGACCATAACCAGTAATTAAATTACATCCAAACTTTGCTTTGAACTCTTTAAACTTGCTGCCATCTAATATCCTTGATAAGATCTATAAAAAAATATAAGTCTTTGAATCTCTAATGCATCGATACTTATTTGTCAGTCAACTTATAAAAATTATATACATATATATACTCATTCACTCACTTATCAATGTCCAGTTTAAACTATTGGAGTTACAGCTACCAAATTTGAGGAGTTTATTCCTTTTGTTCTGAAGGAACCATTGAAGTAGCAATTTTTCAAAATTCGAATCTAAATGAGTGTATTAGGGCAAATGTGAGCCAAATTCTCCATAGTAATAGCATGGAGCACTGTTATAAAATTAGAAATTATATTTTTAATTTTCAATTTGGAAGAAATTTTTAGTGTGAGTGAAAATTATGTATAATTACGTAAAAGCATACAAGTTTAATAAATTGGTAGGACAGTACTTTGAAATCATTATTTTATTTTAGTGATTTAAATAAAACCTTTGATTTTTTTTAAATGATGGATAAGACTTTCCTAAGTCGGTTTGAATAATATGTATGACTTTTATTTAATTAAATGTTATAATTGGTAAGAAATAGATTTGGAGAACTTTTGGAGGAAAAAAAATTATAAAACCACTGCTTTTTTACTAATGCTGATATCAGAATGATCAGAGGATTGTAACATCCTTATGGGGTGCTGATCAGTGGAGAGGGGATTAATTGGCATACAAAAAAAGATGGTACGGCTATGATATAATGGCCGGTCTGTTTATTGGCGAGCTAGAAGATTAAGGTTCTTGTATCTATCAAGTTATATGGCGGAACATCGTATGTTGCCAAGCAGGGGAAATGTTCAAATGTGGTCAACATTTCACTTCATATTTCATGCAACTCGATAAGTACAATTGAATTACACCAAACATTGCAAAATTTTAGTTATATTAAAGTTTTATTGGATACTGATTAATTAAATAACAACATTTTAAAATTTGCCAATGAACAGACCACCCATTATATCATTGCTGTACTAAAAACAAATCAATGCTAAGGGTACACCAGTGCAAAACTGGTTTATAAAGCTAGTAATAAATAAATATACACTTAATTACTTAAAGGTTGCAGTTTCAAAACTTACATTTTCCAAAGTATGGCTAAGATATAGGGTATATTCCATTTACTGGCGACTTCGTCCAATTGAATTTAAGAACCACAAAAGTCGCCAACAAATGGGCCGGACATTATACCTTAGTCATACTTTGGAGAGTTTGCAACTAGATCCTTCATTGTACACCTTCTGTCAATTGCCCTAAATGGTTTTAAAACATTAGCAGCTAAGTCCCGAAAAAACAAGTAATTTATTGAAAATATAACTGCATTTGAAATCTCATGATTTATAACTAGGCCTCAAGTTGTAATCATTTGAAAACAAAACAATTTGTTGAAAATATTTAAACTGCACTTGACCATGTATTATTTATTCTCTCTAATAATAAGACAATTTTCCATAAGCATTACAAATAATATATCGATAAAAATATTTGTTGTGGGCAAAACTATTGTTTATCTGATAACGTTAATAAACTTACTATATACATGTCCTCTTTCGATAAACAATTTTTGCCAGATATGATGGACAAATCATCTCCTGAGTATAAAGGTTCCTCAAAAGAAATTGGTTTGACCCATGAGCTTTTGTTAAAAGTTGAGACGGAATCTCTGCACATGTCAAAGGCTTCTTCTTCATTTTCAGCAAAGTAATCTGTGCATCCACTTATGCTGCCAAAAGATAAACAGCAATACTTAATATTTTTTTAAAATTCTGATTGGGATTAATAATTTTTTTTAAAAATATATTTGAATGTAAAAAATATTAAATACGAACGTAGATTAAAGAAATAGGTTTTTTGTCTAACTGTTTAAAATTAGGTCAATTTAAGTTTAATAGTCCCCATACACTATTTTGAATTATATTTTAAACACAAGACTATACATTTTTTGTAGAATATATACTTTAAAATACTGTAAAGTAAGAAATACTTTAAAATCCAAGGGAGTATCCAAGTAAATTTTATGAAATGAATACAAAACTTAAAATTTTTAACCACCCATAAAAAGTAAAATTTGAGAACTTTTAAATAGGTATGAACAAGAAATGACCATAGTAAGGGAATCCTAAATGTGACAAACACAACAACACATCATAAATCATAAATACAAAATTAATACAGAGAACAATAGTGCTTCATACCATTTAATCACCCTCCATACCTTTAATTTCTTAATTCCACAAACTAATATCAGGAACATTATTAATGAGAAATAATAGTTTATTAAAACTTTAATACAGAAGAACCTCAATTATCCAGTCTAATTGGGACCAAAGGTAGGTCAAATAATCGAAAATTCCAGATCACAAAGAATTTTTACTGAATCGTAAAACTTAGTACAGAAGGTCACCGTGAACCTCAAATTTTTGTTTTATAGTAGAAATAAGCAGAATTTCCTTATTTAAGAATCACAGGATAATTCAGATTTCAGAATCGCCCGACATTCCAGATTTTTGAATCGCAGAATTTTGCTGATTTCAGTATAGCCGAATACTCCTCACTCTAGAATCGTCGTAAATTTATAAGCTAAGTTTTTTTTTTGGTCACTACCTAAATATAGAATATTTTTGAAGTTGGTTAAGGGGCTTACGGACGGTCTGTTAACAGAGAGTTCTGGATAAAAGAGGGGCACATAATTAAGGTTCTACTGTATTTATTAATTAGTACCTACTACTTAGTACTTACTTATTGGTACTTATGAGTACAACTGTATTTAGTAATTAGTACCTGCAATGCATCATAGCACCACCAAGATCCTGTTCTGATACTATTTCTCCAGTAGCTGCTTTCACTAGGGGTGGTCCACCAAGGAAGATGATTCCGGATTTGTTGACAATTATCGCCTCTTCTGCCATGGTCGGACAATAGGCACCTCCGGCAGTTGAGCTGCCACAAACAACTGCTATCTGTTCTTAAAATAGTTATATGTAATTCAGCAATATCATTGCAAATTAAGTATACTGCTCACATCATTTAGGGGAGGGCATGGTTTAAACCTTTCAACCCCAATGAATCCATTTGGATTGGTTTGGTTTCAATTATTGTCACACTAGAGCTACACAAGGGCTACGGGCGTCGTATTTTAGAACCACAGTCAAGTGACGAGCCGACACCTGAATAGGCACCCAACGCAACCATTAAGGGTGACATTGTACGCAGTGTAAGGACTTGAAGGATATTTAACGGTCTTGAACCTGCTTGTATGCTAGGCGAGTGCCTAACCGACTGAGCTCCACAGCCCTATGAATCAATTTGGATTCATTAGCTTGCAATTTTTTTCTCACCAAGTTAAGCTCACACTTATTTATCATCAAATGGAAGACTCATGTCTTTTGAAGAATTAAATAATGTTGGTTTTAATTAAATGAATTTAATATGAAAAACTAAATTCAATAATAGTAAAATAAAATTCACTCTGAAAGAATTTTATTTAATAAATGGACCCTAAATTCCCCACGCTTATATTCTTAGAAGTTTAAAAATTGATTTTTAACTTGATTTGAAAAATTATTGTTATAATTTATACAAAGGTTAGGATTCCAATTTTGTCACCATTAAAATTTTAGCAAAAAAAATTAAGATTTTTCCCCTGTTTTTTTTCCATTTCATTCAGAATGTATTTCACAAATTTTATACTTACAGAATAAAAATAAAAATTTTGAATTGGAAGGGTAAGCATAGTTAAGAAGTTAGTTTTAGTGTAATTTAAGGGAATACAGTAAGTATGATGTAGCTAGTACAACTATAAATTACCTATAAAAAGAAAAAGCAATTGCAAATTCAAGATACTTGATTTAAAATGAATTTAAAATATTTTACAAAACAACAATTGTTACAATTTTCAGCAAATGCCATTCGATTATAAAACAAAGTTACTGAACATCAGGTTTTATATGTTTATTGTAAATTGTGGATTCCACTATATTATATATAGGAAATACAGTCGAACCCCGCTATAGTGAACCCTCTACGGAACCAACAATTGGTTCACTATATCCGAGTGTTCACTATATCCAAATTTTCTGGAATAAAGTATTATACGATATATTTATATATCGCCAGATTTTTATACGCTTTTATAAAAATTATAATGGTTTTGCATACCTTGAACTAATTGAAGAAATAATTTAATTATTTAATAAATTTTCAAAAAAATATTAATTAATTAATTTTTGAAATTTTCTCAAAATAAGTATTGGTACAAAAAGAATATAAATACATATAATTAAGTAATAATGAATTTAATTTGTTACCTCTATATGCCTACATTCTGCGAAAGAAGTTGGTAATTTTGGATTGTTTACGATTAGAGTTCATTAGGAAATAAGAGTAAGAGAAGTGCATATGAATTGGACAATTGGACAGTTCCACTTACCCCCAGTTTTCAAGGGGTAGTTGAAAAGAAAGAATATGTAGCTGGGAAGACGAATGTCTTAATTTAACTACAGGGGGGGAGGGGGAGAAGTTGCAACACCAGTGCGTATTGTCATACCAGCCGAGACTAATCGTCCAGGAAAGGGTATCGTGTCGTATGGAGACATAGCCTTCCAAGAAAGTGTATGTGAGTGGGTGGGGGAATATGAATAATGGTTCGGAAATAAAGGGTGGTGCCTGGAACCCAGAGGGGGTATGGGGGGAGAGAAGAAAAGGTATGTTTACTTTGGAACAGGTGTCCAGTTTGAGTACAATAAGATGGGAAGGACAGGTTGAAATATGACACATTGTTAAAGATTGCTATCTCGCTGCTGCTTGCCATTTATGGTATATCTGAAAATATGGAGAACGGAACCAAAAAATAATAAGGAATGGGAATTTAAGTTCACTATAAGCGAACTCCCATTTTCGAAGTAGTTCACTATATCCATATAAAATAACATTAGTTAAATAGGAGTTCGGAAGGGACCACTAAAAAGGTTCATTATAAGGGAGGGTTCACTATATCCCGGGTTCACTATAGCGGGGTTCGACTGTAGAAAATTTTCATTTGTGTAAATTTTTAAACAATTTAAGAAATAACAATGCAGTTGTTTCATGTTGTAAATGACAACAGCTTAAGCGGTCTTGTTTCATTCATTGTCATTAATTACTTTTGGTATTCTCGAAAGAAATTTTTCTAAGAATGTTGACTTAATTAAATTTTTAAATTGCCAACTTCTTGCTGTGCTAATGGTAGATTTGCATAGAAAGAAAAGTTTCTTTTCATCTGCGATGGCCATTTTGAGAGTGAAACCAAAACATTTTTTGAAATCACAAGACGTGGAAAAATTAAAATAAGAGCATTACGTCATCTGAAACATTTCTATTTGGTACATTTTGAAACTATTCATCAAAAGTTGAAAATTATATTACCTGTGGAATTCCCATAGACGACAGAATAGCTTCATTATAAAAAGTTCTTCCCCCATGGTCCCGATCAGGGAATATTTCTGACTAAAAAAAACACTAATTATTATGTTGTATGCCACATAGAAATCAAAATGTCAAACTAATCCAATTTCAATAACTACAGGGATTCTGTCAAAATGAAAAGTTCAAAATTCCTGACTTTCCATGATGAAGTTAAAAAAATTCATCACTTCATAAATCGCATAGCAAATAAAAAAATTTAAATTAAATAACTCAAAGTTGACAACACAAACATAGTAAATTATATATATTATTTTGTGGACAATTTTCGTATTGGGTTCATTTGATGAGTGCAATAATTTAAGAAACAAATCATTGTGCTATAAAAGGTTTTTTTTTAATGTATTATATTAATAAAGTGAAAGAAAATCTTCCCTCATTTATGTAAACCTACTGTAGAAAAGTAATGCTAGATGTATTAAATTTTTCTTTGATTAATTATTCAATGGCTTTTTTTTGTTGTCTAATATGTATGTCTTACATTGCAATTATGTTCGTTCTTTACACTTGCATCAGAAAAACATTTAAAAACAGTAGTTAAACCAAAATAACAAAAAGCCTACAGGCAAAACTATGGAATTTTTTTAAAAAAAAAGGTTAAAATTAAGGCTACAGATTTAAAATGTCAAATTTGTGGCCATTATAAAATGTTGTAAACTGAAAATCCTTAAACTACCATCGGAGTATCAGAACATCTGAAGCTCCAACAATCTGAATATTGCTTATACTCCAGTGATCGGAAAGGCACGAAACGCGACGATCCGAAAAGCATTGTAAAATCTTTAAAAACCCATACGAGTTTTGGTCATTTTTTGCTCAAACTCATGACAAAATTTTGAAAAATTGATCAAAAATATGAGTATGAAATATACAATATATTTCAACATGAAAAAAAAAATCATGCATTACAGAGTTAAAATAAAAATAAAAAAGAAAGTAGGCTAAAAATATACCTGTAAAGGTAGAAAGGCACCTCCACTGTCAACAAGATATATGCATGGCAGTTTGTTTAAATAAGCTAATTGTTGCATTCTAAGTTGTTTCACAACCGTAATGGGAAAGAAAGCGCCCCCTTTCACAGTGGCGTCATTGGCACCAATAATACAAAAGTGGTCATGGATTTTCCCTATACCTGTAAAAAAACAAACATTATAATTGAAGAACTTAGTGGAAGAATGTGCTTGTGACAAAAAGGTGAAAACGAGGAAATGAGCTATTTCGTTTGCACTCAGATGTGTTAAAAATGGTACTTTGCAAGCCTTAAAAAATATCCTAAACTTAAAAGTTTATGAAAAAGGGGAAATCTGTTAATCGTTTTAAAAGAGTTAGTTGTATGTTGTTTGACCAAAAAATCTCAATTTAAAAAAAAATGATACTTTACACGTTTTTCCACTAAACTCTTCAATTAAAAAAATGACAACATACTTAGTATATTTCTTGTAAGTTAGTTTTTTGTTTAAATATATTAAGCTTACAGTTTGGCTCATGAAAACCTTATAAATGACTTGATTTTTTAGAATTAAAAGAATAATTAATTCCTCTTTATTTTTTAGTAGAACTATCATGGCTATTCCACAAATTTATACACAGGCCTTGCACTCACTTTACAAAAAATAAAAAAAAAAGGAAATCAGGCAGTTTTACATAAGTGTTACCAAAAATTTCATTAATTGTATGCATATGATCAGTTTGAAAAACATTTTAATAAGTAACTTTTAAAAAATGTAAGCATAATTTTAAGTATTTGTAATCAAATACTTAAAAGCAAATAAAGGTAGAAAACTAATATATTTGTACTCTTTTTAACCCTTTCACTACCTGGATTGAATCATCAACCACCATTACATATACTGTGTATGTCGGCCGCTCTGCAATAAAAAGCTCCTGGTATATAGGTAATTACTTGAGAATTAAGCCTGTGAGTGAACGATTTAAGGAACATAATAGTTATATATAAAACTTTAAGGTCATTAATTAACAATTAGAATCACCTTGCAAAAAAAAAAAATTCTAAGGATATTCAAGTATACCAGCCTTTAGATTGTTCAAATCTAAAATATCTTAACTAAAAACACAAAAAGAATGAAACCAAAAACATTAAACTATACCTACAACTGTACCAGCTGTTGGTATACTACCATAATCCATAAACATTCCAGCAAGCAGTCCTATCTCCAAAAAAGGAGAATCATCATCTAAAAGCAGCTTTAAACGTTCTCGGACCAACACTTTTTTGTTCACTACTGTGTGCCTGTGAATGGCTTTAGGTCCCCCACCAGCTTTTGCAAACTGGGAGAGAATTTCAAGCTTGTGTTTTGTTTCTTGGGCTTTCTTCTCAGCATTTTGTATAGAAAGGGCATTTTTGTCAATTTCAAATTGGAGGACCTAAACAAAAAAATAAATGTTTTTTAAACAATCTAAATAATGCTCTGTTCTTTTATTTCTATGCTGCTACTCATGTGCTGCAACAACATACGAACTTGCAAAAGTTCCTCAATAAATAGTACAATTCTAATTGCCTCGCACTAGACATGGTGGATGACTTAAGACTTGAATGGGGCGGCACATCAGGGCCCTGCGACTACTGGTCTATTGCAATAACCCCATCGTTTAACCTTGAAGCAGGCCGATTGCTCAAATGAATTTCCCGGATTGGTAAGTTATTAACCTCCCAAGCATCGTTACAATGGTAGCCAACAGTGCTGTATTTGTAAAATTTGCGCAGGGTATACTGTGGCTTAATAAAAAAATGATAGGGTATACTCTTAATATGAGTTGGTACTTGGTAATAAAATTTATAAAAATGCTTAAACTGTCATTCAAGATGTAGAAATAAAATTTGGTTTAAGCTGCACATAAAATAAACTTTTCTTTTATATCTTGATCTTAACTAATTAGAAGGAAAAGGAAGGGTAACTTACATAGAAATGTGGAAAATAGGCAAATCATTTATTTTTCAAAAAAAATATCCTAAACAACAGAGCGAGATTCCTTTTCTTCTCGCCCTCGTACTGCTTTTGATTGGACATCAGCCGTTGCCCAATGGTTAACCAACCATGATCTCGTACACCTCTTTGGTCAGATCAAGTGGTGGACCATTTTAGTATTAATGATGAACATCTAACTTATCATTAGAAATCAGTAACGATGCCCTCAAATCAGTTATTATGAATATGATGTTCATTAAACTGTTGCCCCGTTCACACTCTGCCGTTGAGCAGGGCAAAGTTGATATTGTCATTAGCAGAGATTTTAGATCATTGGCAAAGATTTTGTTTTATAGAGAAATCTTGTAAGCTGTGGATGGCTTGAACCTCATGATGAGGTTTCTGATTTTTTGAAAATTAAAATAAAGTGTCAAACTCATTAAAAAATTTAAAGGGTGCACGCTAATTTGGAAAATAATCACAGGGTATACTTTATTTTTTTTTCAAATAAACCACAGGGTATACTCCGTATACCCCCAATACAGCCCTGGTACCCAAGATACTCAAATCTTTGTGCAGAGTAGTCGTCACCAGTGGCGGCGGCTCATGGCATACAGCAAGTGCAGCCAGGCTGTACCTAAATATTCAGTGAAAAGCAAAATCCCAAATCCGATATTATATTTTGCCAAGTTAGCGCATTTTTTAATGTAACGCTTTCAAGCTAAATATGAAAATTCCTCTCTTAATAGTGGGATTAGTAAAAGTTACCTATTTGGGTATCAAATTCATTGCATGCCCATAATCCAATTCCTACTAAACTGCTGCCCGGTTAGAGAAATGAGAAACGGGCTGAAGGACGGGGGCGGGGTTGCCATGACGACGAAGAATATGCATTGCTTTATCTATGTACCATTAAATGGATTAAGGAGCGGAGTGCAGTCCAAACCGATTTTATGTGTTTCGGCTGCAGTTGGAATTCGTTGATATGATTGGTGGCCGCCAAACACGTGTTAGGCCGTGTGTGATGAAGGGGAAATCAAGAGATTGAATTCCTGATCGCTTCAGCCATAGACTAGCGTTCAAACGGTTATTAAATATTAAATTTCGGCGCGGAATGCTTTTGTTTCTTAGTGTTAATATTTTACTTGGTCTTTAATAAAAAATAAAAAAAACACCTCTAATGATAAACTATACTTAAAGTTATACAATGTGTTTTTATAAAGTAGGTTTTTCCATTTTATATAATCTTATATACTTCTTTCATTATATGCTTTTCAATTTATGCTCAGCTAAAAGAAGTTTGTGTGCGTGGGGGGAGGGGGGGGGGGTCGCGTTGCTTTGGCTGCACCAACATTTTTTACCACAGGCCGCTACTGGTCGTCACATTCGCAGAGAACATTAAACAAAATCTTCTAAACCTGTTGACATGCCCCTCTTTTACACCCATTATATTCAGATGTCTATTGACAGCACAGTGACCCAGCATCGTGGATATAGCGTCTGAAACCTACCCCTACGTTAAATTTTCAAGCCCTCTAAAAGTAGCCCAAGTATAGACCGGCCATTACATAATAGCTGTACCACATTATTGCGTATTTGAATTTAGTTTCAACAATTTTCATAAACAGCATTTCAGATTTCATAATTATTATTTCTTACTATACATAAATAGTTGATAATACTTATTTAGCCTTACACTTACTTTCAATTCGAGTTTATGCAAAAGCAAAATTAATGATTACCTTAAAAGTAGATGCTGCGGCTGTACAAAAATAATGTAGCTGCTTTAGTTTCAGAAACGTTATATTTTTCAACATTTTTTTTACTGCTCCTAACTCCTGAAAAAAAATCTTTCAAACGTGCAGTATTCTTAACGCGCCAAAATATTACTCAATATGCATTCCCAATTATCATTCTCTGGATTTCTTATTTGCTTATCTTTACATGAAGTTTAGTTTCAATGAAGTTAGTTGAATAGACAAGTTATGTTAACAATGGTTCTTCCTGAAGTTAAAATAAAACATTGATTTTGGGGGACTAAAACATCTAATAAAACTTTTGATTAGAAAAAAAAATTGAATTATCAAAAACGTTCATCAGTGGAGCTAGGAGCTTGTTTGTAGGAGGAGGCACGGGGGAGCTTGCTTGTTGTCAAAAAATAGGCTTTAACAACTACTTATTTCATTCCTCTTAAATTTATGCTTTAACGCAGCTAACTTATATCCAGTATATTCGAGACAAGGTTGGTTGGTGGGTGGACATATATTTTCAGGCTTGTGTGCTTGGTCAGAGAACCTCTCATGAGCCTTCGTCAAGTAAGGCAGACAGAACACACACATACATGACAGATACTGCTATTTATCTCCACATCCGCAATTTAGACATGTCCCTGAAGGGGAGGGATGGAGGGAAATAGTCCAATAGTATCCATGGGAAAATGCGCAATGACCGCCACACAGGACTTTCAAACCCAACAGATTTAACGTGCACTTACTCCGTATATATACTCGGTGGGTCTTCAGTGGTACCGAGACTCATCGTGATATTGAGAGGCTTGTTCACATGTGATGAGAAATTGCCGGCATTTTCCCGGCAGTAGAGCTGGTTGCAACCACGTGCCTTTTGAGAGCGAACTGCATCTGGCAAGGCCATGATCTATTACCACAAATAACTATTCTGCAAAATGCAGGTATTTTAAAACAAACGCAACAAACCTTAACATTAAGTGCGTACTGAGAGAAACGTAGGTCTGTTTGACCCACAGTAAGGGCCCGTTCTCATGCAGAGCAAACGCCGGCGATTCGCTGGCGTTTGGGAAAAAAAATCCCTCTGTAGGGAAAATTGCAGGCGCGAAAATGTACCCACTCCCTGAGTAGTAGCGATTTCACTTCCACCCCCATGATGCATTTCGGCTTTGCCATGGTATGGTAGGTACATATATATTCCAGCTTGTGTGCTATGTGCTTGTTCAGAGAACCGCTTTCGGCTTTGAAGTCCTAGAAGTTTAGAATGAAGATGCAGTTTCTGCTGTTACTCTGTTTTTAACTAGTATAAGAAGGTCCCAAATTACTTTCTAATGTGTATCTATAGCAGGGTTGGCACTGATTAAATTTGATTTTTTTCATAAACAACTTATTTTTAACAAAAGTTTTTTGAGTTGTTAAGAATTTTTGTTTCAGTGTTTGGATGTGTTCATTTCGTAAATTAGTTTTATTTCTCATATGATCACTCAAATCATTTTTCATCATTATTGACAATGAAAACTATAATTTAGAAGATATAAACTTGAAAAAAAAAAAAAAAAAACGTTAAGGTACTATTAAAGAACTTGAAGGTTTGGCATAGTTAAAATAAACCTGATTATGTTTTTTTAATGAATTTTTATTAAGTTTTCCTTGTATTTCATTATTAGGTGTTTAAAATTTTATTTTGTAGATAAATTCTACTTTCCATAAAAGAATTCAAACAATTTCAGCATCACAATTATATTAGAGGGAATTTTTTAAGTTGCAAAATCAGATGCATGTTTTCAATTAAAATGTTGCCCCTTATTTTGAAATCAATCAGTATTGCATGCTATAAATCTTTTCTTTAGTCTGAAAAAAATCATGAAGTATGATTTGTATTTTGTGATATTAATTACATTTATATCGCCACTTGCAGTATTCTAAAATTATTTTATTTATTCGCAACAACCTATCCTACTTCCTTTATCATCAATAAAATCGATAGATATCAGTCCACGAATTTTTAGTAAAAGAATTGTTTTTAGTTATTCTTGTGACGACATCACTAACATAGTAGCGCTAAAAAAGAATTCACAGTACAGAAACCATCTCGAATCTTGAGTATCAAATCATCAAAACAAACAAACAAACAATACCCCTACAGGATGTGACGTACCCACATACGTCTTTTCCGGAACGCCGGCGTTTTCATGTGAACGGGATTATAAGGCTTCACAAAATAGCCAGCTAAACGCCGGCGATTTCCCAGGCCATGTGAACGCGCCTTAAGGGGAGGGGAATAGGAATGAAGAAGAAGGGGAAAGCAGATGAAACCTCTAAGATGAAACTGATCTAAAACCCCGTTCACATTGGTTGATTCGGTTTTTCTTTTTTTTGTTTTTTGAAAATGTGTTGAAAGAGCTTATTGGCTTAAAAAAAAGTCACGGGCGCCGAACTGCGATTTCATTATTATTATTTTTTTGTTTCAAAGTGTTGTATCAAGCCCATTACAGTGACAACCGACATTTTTAATGAATTATATTTTTGTTTAAATTGAGTTGAAATATATTTTTTTAGTTTTAAATCAAAAATTCTAAAAATAAAATATTTAATAATAAAATAAACTCCTTCCAGGCATCTAAAGAAAGAATATTTTCAAAGGGATGATTTAATGTGTATCAATGAATACAGTATGATGAAAAATTAACAAAAATCTTACAATTGCTCCGAATACAAATGACTATCCTAATACAACGAACCGTCCATACAACGTAACTCAAATCTAAAAATGCAATTGAAAGACGGGGGAGGGAGATGGGGGGGGGGGCAACAAGGCGCCATTGATGAGGGCTGCCTTTTCTCTAGTGTGTCATCTTTCACCTCTGGGGCACCCTAAATCAGGGGTGCCTTTATTCTCCTCTAGTGGTCATCCTTTCACCCCCTGGGGCAACCTCGACAAGGAGTGCCATCCTTTCACCCTAGTTAAGGGTACCTGTGCCACTGACGAAACATGCCCTTTCAACCCTAGAGGTGCCAAGTGTCACCTCCAGTTTTAAAATTTAAAAAAAAGAATATCAAAATTTAAAATCAGTATTACATTTTCTCCAAAGCCTCCTCCCTTTTAAACATCACTTCTCTCGACTTATCGATTACCCCGTTAAATTAGATTCCGCTCTGGCGACATTATCGAACACTGCTTCCGCCCAGATCATCCCAATAAAATGAACAAGGACAATAAGAAAACAGATATGTCCCCTCCTCCACTATAGTGACACACCCTGAATAACGTGATTAGGTCCACAAAGAAGCCGGGCGTTTATTTCGGCCGTGGAAGAAAATGTCCCTTCAGTTGATGTTTCTTTCAACGAAGCCCATCTTTCACTGGAGAACAAGGAGCTCGTGACAGCAAGGGCGGGTCCGGGGCAACACCCAGCTCTTTAAGCTTTTATCCTCGTAATGTTACTCGAGATATTTACTCATAATAACTTTTTTTCTTCTCTTGTAAGAGATCCTAATCGAGCCTATGACATTGTTTGTTTTCTGAATATTTTGTAGTAAAGACAACGAAAGGAATCGATAACTGATAACTAAACTAAGAATTTAAGAATTTATGATTACACTGTCAAAAATAGGACCACAATGTTGTTCCCAAGAATTCAGAATAATGTTGTTCTCAAGAGTTGCTCTTAAAAACTCAGAACAATGTTGTTCTTAAGAAATAATCTCATGAATTCAGAACAATGTTGTTCTCAAGAATTCAGAATAATATTCTTCACTAGAATTCCGAATAATATAGTTCACAAGAATTCCGAATAATATTGTTCGCAAGAATTCAGAATGATATTGTTCACAAGAATTCAGAATAATATTGTTCACAAGAATTCAGAATAATATTGTTTTCACAATAATTTAGAAAAATGCTGTTTTCAAGATCTCATAACAATGTTAACATTTTTGGCAATATTTTTAGAATATACGTGTGTTGTTCTCGAATTTGATAAGTTTTCGAATTTGAGGTCCTGTATGTTTAACTATTTTTGAGAATGATTGAGATAAAAATGAGCGTATCGTAACAGGAGTTCTCTTAGAAGTAGATGACAGCACTGAAATAGAGCACTATTGAGCTACAGTTAGCTATGTTAAAGTCATTGAGCTTAAAGTCGTCAAAGTTAGTAGCGAAATGGGTTGTTATAAGCCATTTGAAGTTTTTGTGTTGTGGACTACAACGTATTGAATGTTAAGAACATTTCATCTCAAATATGAAATTTCACGTATTTGCTTTTGAGAAGAAATTAAAGAAAAGAAATTAAAAACATTCTAGTTCTCATTTTTTTTAGTTTAATTTTTTTTTGTTATGAAATACGAAGCAATTTAAAACAGATATCCATAGAATAACAACGTTACAGTCTTTAATTGATATACCTTAACCTTTATTCATTAACTAACATTTATTCATTGATAATTAAAAGTAGTCAGAAGGTCTAAAACGTTAGAAATTCAAATTAGCTTACAAACAGATGCAGTAACGGAAATTCAGTCCTAAGTATTTTTACAATTACTCTGTGGGGCAATACTGACATTCAGCATCCTATTCTCTAGCACGTATCTTTTGTCTCAGGGATCCAATAACACCATCTCCGGTTGTCATAGAAACCAATACTTTTTTCTTTTTCAACTCCTCCTCCTTTTTCGTGTTACAAATAGAAGAATTTCGGTTATTCCTGAGTTAGATCAATGAAATGACATTCTTTATCGACCCATTTTCTGCAGCTTCCCGTTGGAGGATGCTAAAATGGCAAAGGGAAAATAAAATTATCCGCCTACTCTTTCATTTTTGGTTTTTTCATAAACTTGCCCAGATTGTTAAATTTGGTGGGATTTTAAGTTTATTAATTTTTAAGTTCATTAAATTTTTGGAATCTGTTCTTTTGATTCAAATCCCCCCTCCCCCCGAAAAAAACGCCCCACATACCATACAGTATTATATACTTAAGAAACGCGAAAGAAAATATAATTTTTAAATCAAATTTAGCTCAAAAATATTTTATACTAAAATTCTGACTACGATTGATTACTTTTCCCTATTAAAATGGCGTAACACTTTTGTTTCGAAATTGCTCGATAATGTTCAAATGAGCTTTTCTTTAAGAAAAAAAAAAGAAAAAGAAACAGAAAAAAAACCCACCAAACCAAATGTCTCCAAGTTGTCCAGGAACAAATTCGGTAGCTTAGAATCTGGGAAATGAGAAATTCAAGCATTTAAGGGGAATGGGTGCGCTGGACCGAGGGTCTCCAAACTCAAGTGCCTCAGTGTAAATCCAATAGGAACAAAACTGTTATGAATATTTTCTCTGCCACATTTCTCCGGCTGTATTGCATATTTTTACAAACGCTTTTTTTTAAATAATAAACGTAGATATCTTACATGTCTCTATAATTACACTTTTTAAAATCGCATCGAATACTTTTTGTAAAATTATATATTGAAAATTGAAAAAATATTCGAGCCAATTTCAAAAAGTGTGATTGTCCGGACTTGTAAGTCAGCTACATTTATCACATAAAAAATTCCTTTGCAAAAATGTTCAATACAGCCGGAGAAATGCAGCAGAGAAAATTCTTTTTTGTGCATTGGATTAACACTGATACACTTAGCATTGGAGACCCGCGGTCCTGCGTGCCCATTCCCCCTTATGGATATATGGCCTGGAAAGCCCTGGTCGACAATGCACCAATGACACTCCAAGAACTGTTTCTTTCGGAGTGTCATTGACAGGAAACAGGAATGGATACCATTTTAAATGTGATTGATGGATACTTTTATACAAATGGATACCTACTTTTCGTAGAAAAATCTTTCCATTTTACAAGCACAATTTTTTTTTCGGAAATATAACAGTAAATCAATGACTTTCTTCAACAAGAACTAGTACTAAAATACAAGAACGTACACTCTTAAAACGAACGAGCGATTTTAACTCAGTGTGATTGATTTTCACTCCTCCAGTCTGGAAAATGCACCTCTCCTTTTGAAGTGGATCCTTTGTGTGTTAAACCTCCAACAGGATCACTCCAAACGAGTGATTTTAACTCAGTCTGAGTTAATATTCACTCCTTTCCAGTGTCGGAAATGCACTTCTCCTACTATAGTGGATTTGACTCTTTTGCTTTAAGAGTGTAATTCATAAAATTTAGCTATATTTTTATATGTTTCTTTAATGATATGCTACTTTTAAGAACAACTTCAAAATAAGAATTTATGCAGTGCGGGATTGTCTCTTTATGAGTTATCTCTCACGCATCTTCACAGGAAAGATTTAATGTTTGTTCCTTTCCTTCTAGCCCGATACGTCGTCGAAGGACGATCGAAGGCATCTGTCACGAAAATATGGACCAAGAGAGAAGCATCTTCTTTCAGCCCAAAGTAGAGATGGAATATTTTTTTGTTCTTTTACAAGAAGAGATGTCTTATGTTTATACTAGCTAGTATTCATTTGACTCCAAACTTTAATGAAACAGTAATAAAATAACGTAAAATAAAAAAAAAATGAACAAAGTGGTTAAAAATTGTTTCGTTTAATAGAATTTCAAGAGTGTGTAAGCATTTTACTAAGTATACTACATTATAACAAAAATACATATAAGTTCAAAGTTGAAAATCGTCAACAAAATTTCCCAAAAGCTGCAAATTTAGGACTAAAATGCTCGGAAGAAGACTAACGTTGGAGCATATAATTTATATACAATTAGAAAGTTAAAACTCTAAAAGGACATTTCCGAATAGCTGGATAAAAAAGCTCAGACAAAATATAGAACTTTCCACTTTTCCAATTTTGCAGAAAAAACTAGAAGTTCTAAATAAAATAGCCTATTATCCTGTTACTTTCATATCCACTGAAAATCTTATTGAAAAACCAATTAGGTTTGTAACGATAATTGTCACCTAAAAGCAGCTTTCCACAGATTTTTTATAATTTTGCCAAACACAGCATTTATTTGAAACTACTTAACAATTAATTTTTATTTGTAAATTTTTAAGGGCAAGGCAAACAATTTTCATTAATTTTCTTTAGAAAAACAATTAATGTTCTTTATTTTTTCCTAAATTTATTAGCAGTTCAAAGAATAATCATTTAAAATTGTTTTAATGAATTTGATATTTACCTGCACTTTTTCTGTAATATTAGTTTACTGTTATCTGTTTCTTTAGTTCACTTTTAGTAGCTAATGCTTATTCAGTGTGAGTTTCACTGTGAGTGAGTACATTTGATGCATCCAGAATTTGCGCTAGCCCTTATTTCTTTACTTTCATGTTACTGTTATAGTAAAAGCCAGTACCTATGAGGACAACTGTTATATGTACCGAGCGCATCTTCATTATCCCTGGGGCTGGGGAGCCCTGTCGGTTAGGCACCCGCCTAGCATGCGAAATGTCCCAGGTTCGGGTACGGGCATCGCCTACATAACTGCCGACCTATAAACGGTCTGTTCAGCCAAAAATGTCTGACAAATAATATCCCTTCTCGAGAAAGAACACTTTAAATATCCAAAAAATTTCCGAAACTGCCTATGATGTCGCCCGTAAAAGTTGCATTAGGTACCTACTCATTTATCGTCTCTTAACTTGACTGTGGTTCTAAATTACTACTCCCGTTTCCAATAGCCCTCGTATAGCTCTAGTGCGACGATAATTCAAACTAAATATCCTTCAAAGTCCTAACCCTGAGTACGATGTAGCCCTTAACGGTTCCGTTGGGTGCCTATTCATGCGTCGGCTCGTCACTTGACTGTGGTTCTAAAATACGACGTCCGTCGCCCCTAGCCCTCGTGTAGCTCTAGTGCGACGATATTTCGACTATGATAATTGGTCAAAACCAAACCAATCTTGATTATCCTTGACTTTCAAAAAAACATGTTAGTAAAGAACAGACACACCCGTCCTCAACATCAATAAATCGAAGCAGCAAAAACACAGAGAAAAAGAAAGAGCAGCATAACAATGGGTAGGAGAGAGATGTCAGACACAAATGAGAAGAGCGGGAGGAAAATATAATTTGAGGTTGTGCAGCGAGATGATGGCAGGGCTCGGTGCGTGAAAAACGGATCTCAGGATCACCCCCTCCTGACATTTCAGCTTATCATTGCGGAAGGCATTTCAGACTGAAGACTTCCAGGAATGCGGGAATAGGATCGCAAAACTTATCCAATTGCATTAGTGCAGTTTTAATTCAAAACTATAATGATGCTAAAATGTTCGGTGTGGGAAAAACGGATCCCTGTATCGCACCCTCCCGACATACTTCCAGGAATACGGGAATAGGATCGCAAAACTTGTCTAATAGCATTAGTGCAGTTTTAATTCAATTCTATAATAATGCTAAAGTTTTCGGTGTGGGAAAAACGGATCTTAGGATCACCTGATTTTTCCAGCTCCTGATTTTTCAGCTTATCATTGCGGAAGCCATTTCAGACTAAAGACTTCCAGGAATACGGGAATAGGATCGCAAAACTTATCTAATTGCATAAGTGCAGTTTTAATTCAAAACTATAATGATGCTAAAATGTTCGGTGTGGGGAAAACGGATCTCGGGATCGCCCCCTCCTGACATTTCAACTTATCATTGCGGAGGGCATTTCAGACTGAAGACTTCCAGGAATACGGGAATAGGATCGCAAAACTTATCTAATTGCATTAGTGCAGTTTTAATTGAATACTATAATAACGCTAAAATGTTCATTGACACGATCCTAATTACTGTTATGTGAGATAACTGTATCAACTGACTGAACAACCAGAAATGCTTTTGAAAAATAACTGTTGCTGTATAAATAGCTGTACGCCTTACTAACTGTAAGGCTACTTTTGGGCCACCCTGTATAATCCCAATAATTAAACTAAACCTATTTTCCTTAGTTCTCTCTCTCTATTTACCTTTATTTATTCTAGCTTTATTTACTATATATTTTTTTAAGTTAAAGCTAGTTTATAAGCTGATCTATATCGCCGAAAAGTGTTTGTTCCGGATAACTGGGTTTAGCTAGTGGAAACTAGTTTTCACAAAAACATCGGTTAAAACTACTATCGGTTGAAACTAGATTTAACTAGTTCTTACTAGTTAAATCTAGTTTTAGCTGATTTCGGCTATTAACGGTAACAGTTATATGATGCCGCATAGGTTTATATTATTTTTACCTTTGAAGAAGAAACTGATTGGTCCTTTCAATTACATTGGTGTGATATTAATCAGATATGGCAATTGGTCATTTAATGGGCTATTGATCAAAAGACAGGCTGGATGCCATCTTGAATATTGCATTTTTAAATTTCTTGAACTATTAATCCCCTATAATAAATTGCATATATAGCTAAAAGAACTCTTTATTTAGGCCGATTTGAGTGTTAGAAGTGAAATGCAAAAAAAAAAAAAAAAAAATCGTGGGGTAAGATGACATTTTTAATAAGTAGTATAGTAATATATCAGTTTTTACAAGCAAAAAGTTTAATTGCTAAAAAATTAATTTGAAATTCCATGAAAGTTCAGCAGAAGAAAAAAATAAAGTTTTTTCGAAGGTTATACTTATCAAATTTTCTTCATATATAGATTCTCCCGTAATAAAGGATCTCACATGGCCCCTAATATTTATTCAATATTTCAAAGAGAGCTGAGCTATTTCGGATATGGTGGCTAATGATTTCCAGAAATACTGAAATAGGATTGAATTGTCTTCTCATAACGCTATATAGTATATTTTGGGTTATTTATAAAATAATGATGGTTTATGTATTTATAGCATTTGCAGATAATATAGCAATGACTGTTTAAGCTATCTAACTACTTATGTGCAATTCTCTACGTATGCACACGTATGTATATAAATACGCAGGATTTTAAAAAATTGTAGGAAAAAAAGTTTTGCACACTGCTGTGAAAATCAGAAGAAGGATGAGAACGCACGGATTAAAATCCCTTTTAACGTGAAAAAGAAAATTTTAAAAAGTGTTATATGTGCTGAAATAAGATCTTCAATTCACGTCGAATTGAATTGTTAGTAAAACACATATAGTTTAACTTAGAAAAAGTTAAATGTACACTCTTAAAACAAACGAGCAAATTTAAATCAATCTGAGTAATTTTCACTCCTCCAGTCTTGAAAATGCACTTCTCCGAAAGGAGTGGATCCTTTGTGTGTTAAACCTCCAACAGGATCACTCCAAACGAGTGATTTTTAACTCAGTCTGAGTTAATATTCACTAATTTCAAATGTCGAAAATACACTTCTCCAACTGGAGTGGATTTCACTCTTTTGATTTGAGACAGGAAAAATCTGAATATATAAGTTTACCACACATTTATATATACACATAAAAATGAGTTAGATAGTTTTTAAAATCTAAAATTCAGTACTGGATAAAAGTCCTGGAAAAAAGTACTTCGATAAAAGCCATGCCCCCCAATTAGTATTGAAACTGTATCATAAAATTTGTTTTGATTAAAAAGCAAGTTCGAACTTCCCTTTAGTTGAGGAAATGTTCCTTTAAAGAAATATGTGCCTGCAAAAGAAATAAATAGCCAAATACAGTAACTCTGGAATCTGGATAAAAATAAAATCTTCCTTACCTCTATTCGTTTTACGAGTGATAGTTTGAACTCGTCTAAAATACACGTCAAAGATGCCAAGAAATGGTGGAAGGCCTATATCTATCAATGTGTCTGTATTCGCCTTTATTTGTGTAAAAAAAAGAAATACAACTTCTTCGGAGTCTCTGGCAAACACCTTCCATGATATATCCGCATATGAGCACAACAAAAACTTATAGAAAATGTGCTATACATGGATAAATCAGCCAAAGTAGCAAGCCCATCGAAGTCCTAACGACCACGTATAAAGTGAACCCGGGCATCAGGAAGCAGAGGGTATCACAGAAAATATGATTCTGCTAGAGCAAAAGAAAAGTTTCTGGCAATTATAGATCGAAGCCTCTC
Organism: Hylyphantes graminicola; assembly: GCA_023701765.1. Lineage (NCBI taxonomy): Eukaryota > Metazoa > Arthropoda > Arachnida > Araneae > Linyphiidae > Hylyphantes > Hylyphantes graminicola. The sequence continues at coordinate 55,862,001 of CM043119.1, forward strand.
CCCAGGATCCGAAAAGAAAGTTTTTGATGAGAAATACACCGTTTCCATGGGAACGAGGGGCAAAAATTGCATTACAGGCTTCTCATCGCCTCACAGCCTATAGCTCAGCCTCAGAGCTAAAGGGGCATATCTAAAATTTAAAATAAAAATTAATTATACAGAACATTAGGTTAGATTTGAATTATCGTTGCACTAGATATACACGAGGGCTTTTGGCGACGGGAGTCGTATTTTAGAACCACAGTCAAGTGACGAGCCGACACCTGAATAGGCACCCAACGCAACCGTTAAGGGCGATATCGTACGCAGCGTTAGGACTGAAATATATTTAACGTGCACTCCCTTACACGGGATATTATTCGTCGCGCATTTTTGGCTGCACGGGTCGTTTATAGGTTGGCAGTTACTATGGCGATGCCCGGACCCGAACCTGGGACCTTTCGCATGCTAGGCTAGTGCCTAACCGACTGGACTCTCACAGAACATTGGATTTTAGGAAGGTTTTCAGCCCAGTTTTTGGAAGTTGGTAGTACTGATCTGACGAGTAAAATTGTGATACATATATTTTGAGCATATTTGCGTATTTCATGTAAAGTTTTGTAAATAATGAGGTATAATATGGATAAAATACATAAAATAAAGCAGTTTTCATTCCAAAGTAATTTTTTATGGCAAATATAAAACAAATAAGCCTTGGTTGGATGACATTATTTCCGGCTTGTGTGTGCTTGATCCTTTGAAACCTTTGTCAAGTAAGAAAGACACAGACATAACTTTTCTGACACTGAGATATAAATTGAACCCAGGGCGAAGGCGGGAATCGAACCCGCTCCCAGTACAGCGTGCAAATTGTTAGCGTAAGGGTCAGCGATCTTAACCACTAGGCCACCCGGGCCCCCGAATCAGACTTCTTTGCGAAACTATCATCGGTAGTTGTGACAGATTATCGATCTGACAATTGAAAATTTAAAAAAACCTTTTATAGTAAGAAATATCATAATTTAGAACCACAGTTAGGTGATGATCCGACACCTGAGAAGGCATCCAACGCGACCGTTAAGGGCGACAGCCTACGCAGGGCACGAACTTCGGAGCATATTTAACGTGCAATCCCTCTACACGGGGTATTATTTGTCGGGCATTTTTTGCTACCGTTTATAGGTCGGCAGTTATTTTGGCGATGCCCGGACCCAAACCTGGGACTTCCGCATCCAAGGTGAACGCCTTAACCGAATGGGATCCCAAGCCCCTATAAGTTGTATAGGACAAGATTGTAGAGGTGTTGGCTCGTCACTTGACTGTGGTTCTAAAATACGACGCCCTTCGCCTCGTGTTGCTCTAGTGTGACGATAATTAATACCAAACCAAACCAAGATTGGAGATCAGTGGTTGGACCACTATGGCTCTCATAATCAGAGAGCGCCCCTATATTTTTACTTTTCTATTTTGCTTCATCTCTATGGCTTGAGTTTCTCCTCACCCCCCTTTCGGGCTCAAATTACTCCCTGGAAGATGAAGCAACAATAAAATGACAAAGAAAAAAAATAGTTTTTGGGGGGAGGAAAAGAAGAAAAATAACAATAAAAAATGAGGAGCTATAAGAAAGGTGGAGGGGGGGATTATAGTAGGATATCTTTCGAAAGAAAACAGTTTTTCTTGGGGTTTTTTTGTAGGTGAGTTGCTTTGTTGGACTGTTGATGAGAAAATAGAATTGCTCATAGGGCAGTTTCATTAATTAAATGTCATGATACAGCAACCTCTCGCTATATCGCGCCTCCCGGGAGTCAATATAACCGAATGCGCGATATAACGAGCGACTTGATAAATATTATACTTTTGATGTATTGATGTTCTCAACAAAGTTTTGAGACTGAGGTACTGTATGTAACTTGAAGATAAAACTAAAGTATTTTAATTAATATTAGTACTTAAAAAAGTAAAAATTTAGAAAGGACTTATTATCATTAATTACACATTATTATACTGGTAATAACTATGCATTAAAATATTGACCATATGTCTCATGTCGATTTTAAGAAAAGTACTTATTGGAAAAAAAAGACGGATGAAAATTTGAGAGACATGATACAATGCGCGATATATCCGAATGCGCGATGTAACGAGGCGCGATATAGCGAGGAGTTACTGTATTGTAAATATGGGAGAATCGGACCAAAAACTATTATCAATAAGCTGATATGATGTGTGAGGATAGAGTGAAGTAAAATTTATCCACATGAAATAAAATTGTGTAGTGAATGAACTTAAAAAAAAAATTAAACTTTAGCGATAAAAATATTTACATTTCTTTAAACTAAATTCGAAGAAGTTAAATTTAAGAGGGATTGTCAGTCCTATGGAGCATTTGTTTTGGAATCACAACTTCCGTAGAAGTATTGCTTTGCCGTGTTAGCTTTTTTTCCCCTCTAAGTACGGGAATCAACAAACAACAACATCAAAATCAAAAAAATTCAAACGAAAAGGTTTTCTAGACGTTATTAAATTAGATATATTTGAAGTTTTAAAATGCCAAAAATATAGACAGATGGCGACACGATTTTAAAATTTATCTATTAATAATTAAATACCCGGATGTTATTTTCCTTTCAGTTTTGTTTTAAATTGATGTTGTGGGCCGGGAAAGCCTGGTCGGTAAGGTCTTGGATTGGCATCCCTAAGGTTGCGAGTTCAAGCGCCTTTCGAAGATTCACGTGTACGCTAAAGGTAACTGGTGCACGTTAAATCCGTCGTGGTCACAATGTCCTCCAAGTTCGAATACCAAATCAATACCTCTGGGGGAGACAAGTCAATTCTGGGGATCCTCTTGTTGGCATCTGTCTCTAAAACTTAGATGAATTTACTTTTGTGTGTGTGTTGTGTATGTCTTACTTGACGAAGGTTTATAAGCGGTTCTCTGACCAAGCACACAAACCTAATTATATATATGTCGACCAACCAACCAGCCAAATCGATGTTGTGATGATTCCCATACCAGGTGAAAAGGGATACCTAGCAAAGCAATTCTTTTGCTAAAGTTGTGATTTCAAAACCTAATGCATTAGCTCTATAAGATTAACAGTTCCTCTTAATCAGTTGTATTCTTTAATATATATTGTGCACAGAATAATGATAATTTGCAAAAATTAGAGATATTCAAATATTGCAGCAGCACCAAAATGGTTATGAAATGGCTATGCTGGGTAATGAAGCTTGATAACGCACTGAGTGAGAGTACGATTAAAAGAAATACAAACCCACAAAGTTCTATAAAATGATAGCCTAACTGGGTTAAATTCAAAACCAAAATTCTTCAATTATTTGTAAATATTCTGTATTATTCTTAATGCTGATTTAAGCTTTTTTTAAATTCAGCTTTCACTTAATTTCAAAGACAGAATTCTTCAAGTTCAAAATTCTGTATTATTCTTAAATGCAAATAAATGAAAGTATTAAAACGTTTCTTTTCAAATTTTAGGAGTAATGATTTAAAAATATTTTCATTTACATTTGCATGAAATTTGATGTGCCTTTGCATACTTAATTTTAAACACACTGTGTGATTACAAATAAGCAAACATGGTTTATAAAATAAATAGAAAATAAACGTATCGAATTAAAACATATTACCTACAAACATATGAATCTCAAAGTAGTTTTACAATTAATCACGTAATTTGACTAACCCCCCCCCCCCAAAAAAAAAAAAAAAAAACGAAACCTATGACTATACCATTGCTTCTCTAACGAACGACAAAAAAATATTCTGATCACATATTTCTCATAAACTGAAATAAAACCCCTCATCTCATCTCAGGCTCCGCCCACTTGTGATTGGTTCCTAAAGAACGCTTCCCTATTGGCTGGCCTGGATCTGCCCCGGGGGATCTCAAAATTCCATCCGCAATGCTTTAACAAATAAAAAATGATCTCAAATCGGCCAATAAAATTCCTCCCTGACAGAACCGTTCAGGGGGACAGGAACAAAGGAAAACGGGGTCGCGTCTAACGGGAGTTTTAGATATCAAATAATAAAAGGTCTAATGGGATTGTACTGATTATAATTCAAGCTATATTTTAGATTGCTGTTTTTTTAATTCAAATTTTTTAAATAAAATTTTACACTTTCTTAGATTTATTGAAATTCAAAGAGTTTTTGTTTTAAATAAAAATGCTTCCTGCGGTTTGTCTAAAGAGTTAAGCAATTTAAATGTACACCCAAAAGAAAAATAGAGAAAGGGAGAATGAAAGAAGATGTAGAGAAAGAGAGTGAAATAAAGAAAGAGGTCTAAAAAGATGAAATGAAAATGCTAAAATCATTTTAATCCTCTGAGGGATACAGACTATGAACCTGTCAACAGACTATCAAGTTACCCTGCAACACATGATTTTTTTTAGTTTATAGCTTTTAAAATTGTATTACATTTTAAAATAAAAAAAAGGAGGAGTTGTTATGGACATGTGCTACGACAACGGAAAAATCGTTCAAAAAAGGTAGAAATAAATTTGAATAAAACGTAAGTTCAACAATTAAATTGCCTATTAGAATATGAATGGTCTCCCAAGTAGTCCAAAATAAATAAATAAATAGATAGATAGATAAAATATTTTTCGATCCCCTAAATGTTCATATTTCCAACACACAAAATCTTGTACATGAAATGTAATGGAAAAGAAACCCGTCCGTTCCTATGCCTCTCCTCTCACCCGTAGCCTAGTCCAGGAAGGAAATAGAACGGGATATACATTCTTCCCCTTCCCCATTATTACCAGAAGAAGATGGATCAAGAGCAAGTGGTGGTCCGTAAACCATCTCCCCCATCCTTAGACGTCATGCATACACGTCCAATTCTTCGTATGATGGATACAGTTGCAAGAAAAGGGGGCCTCTTGAGACCGGGGCCCTCTATATGTGACGGATGGTACGGCCCACTTTGAGGGATGATTGTAGAGGCGTATGATGCAAACTGAAGGAAGAAAAGGATGAAGCATTTTTTATGGGGGGTGTTGGTTGGTTGATATACATATATTTTCAGGCTTGTGTGCTTGCTCAGAGAGCCGCTTATAAACCTTCGTCAAGTAAGACAGTCACGACACTCACATGCACACATATACGTGACAGATGCTGCCATCTATCACGCGCCACCTCCACAATTTAGACATGTCCTTGAAGGGGAGGGAAATAGTCTCCAGGAACCTGTACCCGTGGGAAACTGCGCAATGACCGCCCACAGGACTTTCGGACCCAACAGATTTAACGAGCACGTTCTCCGCATATACTCGGTGAGTTTTCAGCGACCAGGTTTCGATCGCGGGACCTTCCGATCCGTAGATCGCTACTCTGACCACAGGGTGCCTCACAGCCTCTAGGGAATGTAAGATAAATGATTAGTTTTACAAGAGCGTATGGTATGCTGGCTGATTAAACTCTTGATTTTGATTATTCTTTGTTAATTTATGATATAACATCAGGAGAAAGGTTGACGATTTTATATTTTTACTTTGGTTGACTGCATTAACACTTAAGTTAAATATTTTTTTTTTAGTTCAGATACATGCTTTTATTTCAAATGGGTCCCTCTATATGTGAAGGATGGCAAGGCACTCTTTGAGGGATGATTGTAGAGGCGTTTGATGCAAACTGAAGGAAGAAAAGGATGAAGCATTTTTTATGGGGGGTGTAAGAGAAATGATTAGTTTTACAAGAGCGGATGGTATGCTATCTGATTTAACTCTGGATTTCGATGCTTCTTTGTTAATTTATGATATTAAATCAGAAGAAAGGTTGAAGATTTTATATTTACACTTAAGGTAAATTTTTTATTAGTTCAAATACACATGCATGCATTTCAAATGGGGCCCTCTTTACGTGACGGATTGTACGGCCCTCTTTGAGGGACGATTGTAGAGGCGTTTGATGCAAACTGAAGGAAGAAAAGGATGAAGCATTTTTTATGGGGGGTGTAAGAGAAATGATTAGTTTTACAAGAGCGGATGGTATGCTATCTGATTTAACTCTGGATTTCGATGCTTCTTTGTTAATTTATGATATTAAATCAGAAGAAAGGTTGAAGATTTTATATTTACACTTAAGGTAAATTTTTTATTAGTTCAAATACACATGCATGCATTTCAAATGGGGCCCTCTTTACGTGACGGATTGTACGGCCCTCTTTGAGGGACGATTGTAGAGGCGTTTGATGCAAACTGAAGGAAGAAAAGGATGAAGCATTTTTTATGGGGGGTGTAAGAGAAATGATTAGTTTTACAAGAGCGGATGGTATGCTATCTGATTTAACTCTGGATTTCGATGCTTCTTTGTTAATTTATGATATTAAATCAGAAGAAAGGTTGAAGATTTTATATTTACACTTAAGGTAAATTTTTTATTAGTTCAAATACACATGCATGCATTTCAAATGGGGCCCTCTTTACGTGACGGATTGTACGGCCCTCTTTGAGGGACGATTGTAGAGGCGTTTGATGCAAACTGAAGGAAGAAAAGGATGAAGCATTTTTTTATAGGGGACATAAGAGAAATGATTAGTTTTACAAAAGCGGGATTTCGATGCTTCTTTGTTAATTTATGATATAACATCAGAAGAAAGGTTGACGATTTTATATTTTTACTTTAGTTGACTGCATTTACACTTAAGTAAATGATTTTTTTTTAGTTCAGATACATGCTTTTATTTCAAATGGGGCCCTCTATATGTGAAGGATGGCAAGACACTCTTTGAAGGATGGTTGTAGAGGCGTTTGATGCAATCGGAAAAAAGAAAAGAATCCTGTTAGAATGCATTTCTTATGAGTGAAAAAGGAAAAATTATTAGTTTTGAAGAAGTTTTGGTATGCTAGAATCTTGAACTCTGGCTTTCAGCTCTTGCTTGTTAATTAATGATCTAACATCAGATGAAAAGGTGCTGACTTTATATTACTGTTTTGGTTAATGCACTTACTCTTTAGTAAACTATAGGTTTTTTTTTAGTTCAGATACATGCTTATATTTAAAATAAAGATTTGTATTTTAAATAAATATCAATGTTTTATATCAAATACCAATCATTTTAAAGCACTAGTTACTGTTACAAACCTATACTTCTTTTTCAATAAGAATTTCATCGAGAATTTAAGGTACAAAAATCTTATCTATTTAGGTCTTTTCAGAACTTCCTATTATTGATATTTTCAAATAGTTTTCGCATCTTATTCGTTCATTCGACGGGACATTGATATCGAATGCACAGTTCTCTCTTGGAACGATAAAGGTGTGTGCATTGCATTTTATTTTGTTTGATGCCAACTCTGGAATTCTAGGAAGAAAGGAATCCCGTTAGAATGCATTTTTTATGTAGGATAAAAGAGAAACGATTAGTTATCCAAAGTGAGGCCGGCGAATGTTGGAGATGTGAACTTGGTACAGAAGTGAAATTAGTAGAATTCGAAATCGAGCTTTCTAACACTTCTTCGTGTTTTTTTTTAAAATTACAATGCATTAAAAGTAAAGTTAGTCGCTGGATCTTTTTTCTACTTCAGCTAAAGTTTGTTGGTAAAATAAAGTTTTGAGATTTAGATAAAACAGCTTTTTCAAAGTATAGTGTTTCATTTACAATTCTTATACTTCTCTTCTTACAATGAAAATAATTATGCAAATTGCGATTTTGTAATAGTTTTTACTTAACTGAACATACAGATACGTGTTAGTGTTCCAAATCTTCCTCATCAACATCTCCCTTCAAAACCACACTATTTCCCCGATGTTTACCGCAGTGGGCAGTCTGCTTCTAGACGAGGACAACAAAAGGCCCCTCCAAGTCGGCACGCTTTTCCGAGCCGAACAATGCCAACAGGTAACGGTTTCGTGGCGGGCGGCGTGGGAGGGCAGAGATGCACCTTTTAGGGGGGTGGGTCAACCCCTGGGAAGCGAAGGGGGGAACCAGGCAGCTGGTCCCTTCCCTTTCCTGCTGCCTGGTAAAAGGGTGTTTTGCTGCAGCACCACCGGTCACTAGACATCACCCCCTCCCCCCTTCCATCTTGGATTAGAAGGCCCCCAAAGTGGGGCGTCTGGCGGTGGTTGTCTGTGGAAAATGTGGCATGAAATTGGGTTTCTTTCTTGAGGGAGTTTAATGTTTTGGCAGGATAGTGGGTGTGAATAGTGAAGATGGTACACTACAAAAAAACATCTTATATTACTATACATTTATGATACTATAAGAGCTACGTGGTACATTTACTACGTGGTTCCTTCAAGATATTAATCATATAATATGATGTTGTGGTTCTAAATTACGACTTACGTCGCCAATAGCCTAGGTGTAGCTCTAGTGGAACGATAATTCAAACTAAGCAAATTAATCATGTAATTAATTACCTATGTTTCAACTGCACAGTAAAAAAAATTCGTCATTTTTTTCAGAAATATTCTTGCATCAAAGTTGTCAGATAGTAAATTTTGATTTCTAAATTAAAAATTTTCTAAAGGGCTACACTGCAACATTTTTATCATTAAATTTAGGAAGAAAATTCAGTATTTCTGGCATAAAATTATATATCAAAGCAAACTTTACACCCTATCTAAAATTTCATTAATAAAACCCCTAATATTCCCTCTTACCTATTATACACTCGTAGACCCCATGAATACGACTCTTTTAATGATCCAAACAAGTTGCCATATTCTATTCTGTGAAGAGGCCATAACCTCGCTCTTGAGATCGCAGAATATCTGAAGGGGCAGACGTTTTTTTTTAAGAGTGGGGAACCTGGCCGAGGGGTGCTCTATTGATAAGTTATCGTGATGTAATTCTTGAATGGAAACTCAAGAGTTTTGTTTATGCCCAGGGAAGAGTTTTTTCATTTACAATAGAAGTTCGCACGCGACTAGTGCCCCAGTAGCGGTAAACATGATAAGATTAACAGACCCGATGCCAGAGTTCGTGAAATTTGTTGTGTTGTAGCTGGGATTCATGACTTAAAACTGCGAATGGGCCCGATCGACCGCGGGTCTCCAAACTAAAGTGTCTCTAAGTTAATAAATAATAATTATTTTAATTAAAGCATGGTATTTGTTGGGCTTTAATCAATTCTCACGCCGTTGGAAATTCTATTCTAAAGGAAAGTAGGGTACACTGTTAAAAAAAATTCCTTGAATTAACGGAAAAACTACTGGCAGCAAGTTGCCGGGATTTTTCCGTTAATATCAGGATCTTCCGTTTTGGAACTTTTCCGTTATTTTCAGAAACTTCCATTTCGGAATTCTTCCGTTAATTTCAGGGTCTTCCATTTTGGAATTTCTCCGTTAATTTCAGGATCTTAAATTTCGGAATGTCTCCGTTAATTTCAGGATCTTCCATTTTGGAATTTCTCCGTTAATTTCGGGATTAACCGTTTTAGAAATATTCTGTTAATTTCAGGAATTTTTATTTAGCTGTTTCTTTGTTAATTTCATGAATTTCTAATTTGCATTTCTCTCTAAATTCAGAAAATATTTTCTAGTTAATTCCAAGACATTTTTGCTTTTTTCTTGTCAATTTTGTTTCTATATACTATTTAAATATCAATCCTTCTAAATATATCCATTTATATATATTGTTATAAATATTACCATAGGGAAATTTAACAGGAGAAACAGGGAAATTAAACATGCATCCTGTTTGTTATATAAAACGTAAGCAAATGTCTTCATACTTAAACCTTAATTCTATTCAAAACTAATACAATCTAATCCTTTAATATTTTTAAAACCATATTTGGTATATTACCTGAATAAAAAGGAAATTGTTCACATTTTTGAAATTAAAAAATTACCACTTTTCATATATTTAAAACAATTTTAATATTTCAGAAAAATGTTAATAATTTTTCCAATTTTGATAATTTTTCTGACATATTTTTTATAATGTATATATTTGGTGTTGTTCTGTGGCTACACAAATGGTATTGTACTTTTCAGTAGCATATCCAGGGCAAAATCATGGGTAGGGGATAATGAGTCAGGTGTCTTAGGGGTTGAACACCCCTTAATAGAGAGACTCTTTAAGACAGTAAAATTTTTAGTCAAAAACAATAACATCATTAAGTGTCTGCATTTGTACTATACATACATAAATTTGTATAGTCTCTGATAGTAAAACAACAACATGTTTTAGTACATGGGGACGAGAATTATCCCTCCCCCCCCCCCCCTGGATACACCACTGATACAATTTAACAAGATATGAATAACAAAAGAATTACAGAATATAATCAGGTTTTATTTTTCTTTCACAATTGAAAAAGACTGATATGGTTATCAAATTCTCAACTAATTTAAAAATTTATGCAGGAACTACAGATTTAGTTTTCTTCTTTTTCCGAACTTTTGACCCTCTTTTGAGATTTATGATAAACAAGCACCTAAAAAAAATAATATATTAATATATATAAATCCAATTTTAAATGAATATATCTAATGTATAGAAGCAACTGTTAATCAGGCGTAAACCAGGCAAATTCTTCTTAAGTCCTTCTAAAATTAAACAATTTGCCAATTTTAGGCTTTTTTTTTCGAGCAAGTTTTCCATAGTATGACCGCAATAATTTAATATCAGAGTTAAAAACGATTTTTCTCTTTTTGTGAAGAGGTGGAGGGGGCAGACAAAGCATGATTCTTACAGTACCTTTAATTAATTGATTTATCCATATATCTCAATACAGTTTTGAGAATACACTGAAAATATTTTTTTAATAGTAGAAACAAAACAGAAGTGTTCTTGAATAATGTATATCATTACTAAAAATACAATTTTATAATAGTATTTAGTATAAAATAATAGCTTTAATGCAATTTAATAGTATTTTAGTAATGAAATACAATTTTATAATTAGTATTCTAGTAAAAGCTAATAACTATTGCTTTTGAATATCACCGACATGAAGTTATAGACGGTGAGCCGAAAATGAGACATCACTTAGCAGCGTTATCTAAATAAACACTAAAATAGCGTTTTGCGGACACTTGCAATTCCTAAATTTTGAATGTGTTGGAAAGTTTGCATTTAATCGGAAATTGTGTGTGCAGACTTTTCAAAACAAAGAGCATTGGCAATAGTGTATGTAACTTCTGAATCGAATCAAAATATGTGATTTGCATACATCCGTAATCACTAATTGATTCATTAAAATCAACAAAAGTTTATTATTTTATAAAGAAAAAGTTTGCGTTATGTATACTCTCTTGCATAGTTCTTAAAATAAACCATGCTTATAGAGATAGCGTAACCGTGCTTTTCAATCGAGGTTAGGTTTTGAATTATCGTCGCACTAAAGCTTCACGAGGGCTATAGCTTTTCAATCGAATTTAAACGTAATAATTTCAAGTCATTTCATTATTTTTTTTAATAATGTGCACTTGTTTGTTTTGTGAACTTTGTTTATTTCATATATTTGACAGCTTTTTTAAACATTTAAATCAAATTGACTTAGTTGCGCGTGTTGGTAAACAAACGGAATTATTAATTTCTGGAGTCACCTCACGGTCAATTATAGGACTATAGATATTACAGAAACAAATAAGAAAGAGACATTAACTGGATTCTATAGATAGAAAAGGAAGATTGAAAATATAAACATTAAAAAAATCTTATTTTATTAAACGAAATGAACATACCTGTATATTTATCTTTCTTGCTTGCTTCAGATGTGGTCAAAACAAAACAACAAACAATAAACAAGGTGGCTGAGTCGGTCAGCCGATGTGTCGAGGCTAAAAGCTGTTGGGTGCGAGGTTATATGGAGAATTTACGTTCATACGGGTCTTAAGTGAAATCTGCAATCAGAAATACGGTGTTTTTCCGTTTTCACTTTTCAAGCGTTTAAGGAAAACGGAAACAAGCTGTGTATTTCAGACAAACCGTCTGTTTGTGAAAGAAACGCAATCTTTCCGTAAATTCCCGAAAATAATCACAGAAATATGTACGTAAAATTCAGGTTTTTTTTAACAGTGTAGACTGACCAGTGAGTGAACAGACCCCAGTGAATGAACATTTGTTAAATATAATTTAAAAAATAAGGATTGAAAATCATTCCACTATATGGATTGGCAACACTGACTTCCTCCCATGTAGTACTAAGCTATCTGACAATGGTTGGTTGTCCTGGTCATTATACACTGTTAAAAAAAAATTCCTTGAATTAACGGAAAAACTACTGGCAGCAAGTTGCCGGGATTTTTCCGTTAATTTCACTATCTTCCGTTTTGAAATTTTTTCGTTATTTTCAGGAACTTCCATTTCGGAATTTTTCCGTTAATTTCAGGGTCTTCCATTTTGGAATTTCTCCGTTAATTTCAGGATCTTCCATTTCGGAATTTCTCCGTTAATTTAAGGATCTTCCATTTTGGAATTTCTCCGTTAATTTCAGGATTTTCCGTTTCAGAAATTTTCTGTTAATTTTAGGAATTTTTATTTAGTTGTTTTTTTTTGTTGTTAATTTCATGAATTTCTAATTTGCATTTCTCTCTAAATTCAGAATACTTATATAGTATATTTTCTAGTTAATTCCAAGACATTTTTTCTTTTTTCTTGTCAATTTTGTTTCAATATACTATTTAACCATCAATCATTCTAAATATATCCATTTATATATGGTGTTATAAATATTAGCATAGGAAAATTTAACAGGAGAAACAGGGAAATTAAACATGCATCCTGTTTGTTATATAAAACGTATCCTGTTTGAATCGAACGAACCTGTTTGAATTTGAACGAATCCTGTTTGTTATATAAAACGTAAGCAAATAATGTCTTCATACTTTAACCTTAAATCTATTCAAAACTAATACAATCTAATCCTTTAATATTTTTAAACCATATTTGGAATATATAATCTGAATAAAAAGGACATTGCTCACATTTTTGAAATTTAAAAGTTACCACTCTTCATATATTTAAAACAATTTTAATATGGCAGAAAAATGTTAATAAATTTTCCAATTTTGATAATTTTTCTGTCATATTTTTTATAATGCATATATTTAGTATTGTTATGTGGCTAAATGGTATTGTACTATACAGTTAGCATATTCAGGGCAAAATCATGGGTAGGGGATAGTGAGTCGGGTCTCTTAGGGGTTGAACACCCCCTTAACAAAGAGACTCTTTAAGACAGTAACCCTTGTAGTCAAAAACAATACATTTTTAAGTGTCTGCATTTGTACTATACATACATGAAATTGTATACTCTGATTGCAAAAAAACACCAAAATTTTTTAGTGTATGGGGACGAGAGTTATTATCCCCTCCTGGATACACCAATGTTACAATTTAACAAGATATGAATAACAAAAGAATTACAGAATATAATCATGTTTTATTTTTCTTTCATAATTGAAAAAGACTGTTATAGTTTTTCAAATCCTAAAAAATTTTTAAAATGTGTGCAGGAACTACAGATTTAGTTTTCTTCTTTTTCTGAACTTTCCACCCTCTTTGGAGATTTATGATAAACAAGCACCTAAAAAAATAATATATATTAATCCAATTTTAAATGAATAGATCTAATGTAAAGAAGCAAGTGGTAATCAGGCGTTAACCAGACAAAATATTATTAAGTATTCTAAAATTAAACAATTTGTCAATTTTAGGGGTTTTTTTAGCAAGTTTTCCATAGTATCTGCACCGTAATAATTTAATATCAGAGTTAAAAATGCTTTTTCTTATTTTGTGAAGAGGGGGAGGGGCAGACAAGGCATGAATCTTAGAGTACCTTTAATTAATTGATTTATCCATATCTCTCGATACAGTTTTAATAATTGGAACACTGAAAATATTTTTTTAATGGGGGAGAGAAACAAAACAGAAGTGTTCTTGAATAATGTATACATCAAAATTAAAAATACAATTTTATAATAGTATTTAGTATAAAACAATAATTTTAATGTAATTTAGTAGTATTTCGTAATAAAATACAATCTTATAATTAGTATTCTAGTAAGAGCTAATAACTATTGCTTTTGAATATCACTGACAGTAGACGGTGAGCCGAAAATGAGATATCACTTAGCAGCTATATCTAAATAAACACTAAAATAGCATTCTGCGGACACTTGCAATTCCTAAATTTTAAATTTGTTAGAAAATTTGCATTTAATTGGAAATTGTGTTTTTCTTAGTGCAGACTTTTCGAAACAAAGAGCATTGACAATAGTGTATGTAACTTCTGAATCGAATCAAAGCATATGATCTGCATACATCCGTAACCACTAATTGATTCATTAAAATCAACAAAAGAGTATTATTTATTAAAGAGAAAATATGCATTATGTATACTTTCACAGCTTTTTAAATAAACCATGCTGATAGCGATAGAGTAAAGTAAAGAGTAAGTGCTTTTCAATCGAGTTTAGGTTAGGTTTTGAATTTCGTCGCACTAGAGCTACACGGGTGCAATTGCTTTTCAATCGAATTTAAATGTAAAAATTTCAAATCATTTTATTATTTTTTAATAATATGCACTTGTTTGTTGGTGAACATTGTTTATTTCAGATATTTGACAGCTTTTTTAAACATTTAAATAAATTTACTTAGCTAAGCGTGTTGGTAAACAAACGGAATTATTAATTTCAGGAATCACCCCACGGTCAATTATAGGACTATAGAGATTACAGAAACAAATAAGAAAGATACAAGAACTGGATTCTATATATAGAAAAGAAGGATAGAAAATATGATCTTTAAATAAAATCTTAATTTTATTAAAAGAAAGCAACATACCTGTATATTTATCTTTCTTGCTTCAGATGTGGTCAAAACAAACAAAAAACATATCTCTATGGGTGGCTGAGTCGGTCGGCGGAAGTGTCGAGGCTAAAGGCTGTTGGGTGCGAGGTTATATGGAAAAACTCTGTTAATACGGGTCTTAAGTGAAATTCTGCACTCAGAAATACGGTGTTTTCCCGTTTTTGCTCGTAAAGCGTTTAAAGAAATCGGAAACAAGCTGTTTATTTCAGACATACCGTCTGTTTGTTAAAGAAACGCAATATTTCCGTAAATTCCCGAAAATAATCACAGAAATATCCACGTGAAATTCAGGTTTTTTTTAACAGTGTATCCTGGTGTTCATTCACTGGCGAATGTGACGTCTTAAACGTTCATTCACTGGTTAGTCTACCCTATTTTTAAGTTTTGCATCACTCTTAAAAAATCTGTAAGATTACCGCACATTTTGTGGTTATTTTTTACATGACAGTATTGTTTTATAGCAAAGTAATGTTTTCTTGACGCACCGAGCTCATGAGCAACTTACTCCAGTTTCGTTGAAACAATAAAGATGTGTGCATCCAATTACTGTCAGTGAAGAAAAGGTTTTCACTGGTACCACACAATAAATTTTACATTACATGTTAATTAAAAGCAAAGGGTGATGGCAGCACTTTTAACATCGCGCATAGTGATTTCGAATTAGGTAAATTTTTTTAAGTGTGTCATTTACTTTCGCAAAGGAATAGTTCGAGAAAGTGCACATATGAGTTATAAAGTCAATGTAAATTTTGATCTTTTGCTTTATTTTAAGAAAAATTTATTTTTCTCAGAGATTAAGTGAGTTAAAAATTGTGGAAACATGCATTATCTAATGTCCTTATAGGGAAGCTCATGGTTAAAAATTATTTTCACCCCCAATGATTCCATTTGGAATATTCAGCTTGCAATTTTTTTTCTGACTAAGTTAACCCTTTCAGTCCCAGTGATGCCATTTGGCATCATCACTTTCAATATTTTTTTCAAAATGTTTATGTCCCGCTATGACATCCAAACACACATCATTCGATTCTTCACACTTTGTTCTATCAGACAAAATTTTACTTTTATCTCAATAGAAGTCAGAACTACTATTTTTTTTATTTAGAAAATAATCAACAAGCGTTTCTCCTGATTTTTGATAAGTTCACTTCGGTTCCACATATTTAAAACACAATTAAACTATTTCGGTTAAAATAATTACGAATTTTTTTTAATAATATGGTCAGATACCTTAAAATATATAACTCGAAGTGTTTTAGGTAATATATATATTTTTTATTTTGTTGTTTTCCACAGTTAAAGAATTTTGGCATTGTTTCAAAAACCCTATAAAAAATTTAAATGAATTTTTTTTCTTATGGAATTCTTATATTTAAGCTAAAATAAGCTTATTTTGTGAATATCAGATGTTTCTGTAGTGCAGTAAATTTTTGGGACTGAAAGGGTTAAAAGCAAAGGGTGATGGCAGCACTTTTAACATCATATAGTGATTTCAAATTAGATAAATATTTTTTAAGTGTGTCATTTACTTTCGCAAAGGAATAGTTCGAGAAAGTGCACATCTGAGTCATAAAGTCAATGTAAATTGTGAGCTTTTGCTTTGTTTAAAGAAAAATTTATTTTTCTCAGAGATTAAGTGAGTTAAAAATTGTGCAAACACACATTATCTAATGTCCTTATAAGGAAGCTCATGGTTAAAAATTCTTTTCACCCCCAATGATTCCATTTGGAATATTCAGCTTGCAATATTTTTTCTGACTAAGTTAAGTTCTTATTTATGTATCCCTAGATAGAAGAATCAAGTCTTTGGAAGAATTAAATAATGTTTGTTTTAATTAAATGAATATATGAAAAACATGGTGAAATAAAATTCATTCTGAAACAATTTTAGTAAATAAATTCACCCTAAGTTCTTCATGCACGCAATTTTTAGATGCTTAAAAATTGATTTTTTCAATTTTGTTACAAATAAAGTTAAGAAAAAAAATATTGCTAGAATTTTTTTAAAAGTTCCTATCCAAGATTCCAATATTTTCCCCTTCAATTTTAGTTTTTTAAAAAAATTAAGATTTCTCCCCCTTTTTTTACCATTTCATTCTGGATGCCATAATAAATCTATTTCACGAATTTTTGATTTTTAGAATAAAAAATAAAAAGTTGGGACTGAAAGAGTTTCAAAAGTACTCAGAGTGTTTCCCCTAATTGTTTTGAGCAGTGTATTTTTATTTGTAAAGCGAAGCACTGGGCCTCGCATCTGCTAAAGACGGTTCTGACTATGTTGTAGTGTCTGCATCACTTCACGTCCCTATCAAGATCGTCTCATTCGATTCGAATAATCAGATCAGTGGATCGTGTTCTTTCGTTCTGTCCTCCGCCATTATTCACTGCTTTTGTCTCTTTAGAAGAAACAGGTTGGCCATGTTTACATTTATTTGTTTGTGTTTTTCTCCTCCCCCCCTGCAGCCATCTGCCGTTTATGCCTCAGTTTTCACGCTATCTATGTCATAAACGCAATCGAACCAACCATATACCTACGGGGAAACGGATATTTTTCAGGGAAACACTGGAACGTTTTCGAATATTTGGTACGGATTTCGGTTACCTTTACAAATGAGGGGCTTAGTGGAAGAACGTGCTAAGTCACAAAAAGGTGAAAACGATCTTTAAAGTTTTTCGTTTATACTCGCATACGTTGAAAACGGAACTTACTAAAAATAAACATATAATACTTTACTTAAAGTTTATGAAAAGGGGGAAATCTTGTTATATATTGAGGGTGGAATAACATGTTTATTGACACAAAAATCTAATATTTTTCAATAATGTCAGTTTAAACGTTCCTCCACTAAGCTCTTCAAATATCAGAACGATTTCAGGAATACTTTTTAGAAAACGGAACAAAACTTTGGAAATTTTTCAACAGTGGAATAAACTGAAAAGAGAACAAAAATTGTGCATTAAGATATTAGCACAAATTACGACCCATTTATAATTCCCTTACACATAATTAAACTTTACAAAAAAATTCTATTGAAAAATGGAAATCGTCAATCATCAAAACTTTCTAGGTACGAACAAACAGCTTTCTGTAAAAAAAGTCATCAGTAAGTAAGAAGGTAAAAGTCTATATATGACTTTAGTCGTCCACACAGAATTACGGATTGGAGACACAATATCGCCCTACAGAATGTTGAGGGACAAAATTTCGAATAGGGGTAATTCTATGAAAAATTGTGCTTTCTATAGTCACATGTATGAAACAAAATTTAGATATTGCAGATATAGATGCATAGTAGAACCTCGATTATCCGAATTAATTTTGACCAGAGCCGGCTGGATAGTTCAAAATTTCGAATAATAGATAATATTTATATTGAACTAATTGTATTTAAATAATAAAACTAATGGTATCAGTTTTCTCTAAGGCAAATAGAAGGTGCTGAAACATTATTTTTAATTTCTGAGCGGAGTTCTTGTCAGAAATTCGCTTTTACTTCTTTAGTAGCTGAAGGTTTACTGTCTTAAAATCATCAAAGTTTACCGATTTCATAAACTCAGGTCATTTCATGATTTGATAATATGTACAGAATTCTAATTTTAGAATCACTGGATAATTCTTATTTCAAAATAGCCTAAATTCCAGATTTTTGAGGGTTTTTTTTAATTAGTCCATTTCAGTATTATCGGAGAATTCTAATTTTAGAATCATTGGATAATTCTGATTTCAAAATAGCCAAAATTCCTGATTTTTGAGGGTTTTTTTTTTTAAAAATTAGTCCATTTCAGTATTATCGGAGATTCCTCGCGTTAGAATTGCCGTAAGTTTCTAAAAACTTGTTTCTTGTGTGAACTACAGAAAATGACTTCGATGGAGAAATGTTTTGATGGTGACATAGGGAGGGTCGGTTAACAAAGTTCCGGATAAAATAGGATAATCAACACTCTTAAAACGAACGAGCGATTTGAACTCAGTCTGAGTAAATTTCACTCTTCCAGTCTAGAAAATGCACTTCTCCTGGGGGAGATGGATCCGTTGCGTGTAAAACCTCTGACAGGATCACTACAAACGAGGGATTTTAAATCGGTTTGAACTCTGAGTTAATATTCACTCCTTTCCAGTATCGAAAATGTACTTCTCCTACTGGAGTGGATTTCACTCTTTTGTTTTAGGAGTGAAGGTTCTTAGAAAAATGTAATATCCTCAATTGCAAAAATCCAAAGTAGCAACAAGAATGAGTTCCTATACTTGCGATGCAGACAATGGCGATGTGACCGCCCCCAAGTATCGACCATCAGGTGTGATCAATATTTTCAATAATGGGTGTAGTTTTCCCTCTTCGGGCAGAAGAAAAAGTGCGCGTATATTCACTTTCATACATTCTTTCAGTGGGTGGGGAGGTGTCTCGTTATGGTTACCATGGAAACTGGAAGAGGAGAGGAGAATTTCGAGCCATAATCGATGACTGGTGGCGGTAAGAGGCGTTTTTAGAATTTAAGGGGGACCGCGGAGCCCTCCTTTGCAGCCCATGTTAAAATGACCTTTTTTATGCACCTTTTTCTCAAAGAATCTATTGGATACTTTTTAATGAAATTCTTAAAAGTTTTTAATGGATGTTTAAATATACTTTACTGGAGGCATTTTCTAATTTTTTTTCTTGTTTTTAAAAGTGAAACTACATATATTTTACTTAAAAAACATCAATAATATGAAAAAGAGAAAAAACATAAGATAGTTATAGTCAAAATCCTTCCAGCGGGTTTTAGAAATCAACTTCTTAAATACGTATTAAAAATTTCAGGCTACAGTAGATTTTGATAAAAGATACATGAACATTTTACAAGAAGTTCTTAAAGAACTAAAATAGCCTACTTTTCTGTTACTTAAATGCTTACTAAATTTCTTACCGAGAAACAACTAGGTTCGTAACAGTAAGTGTCATCTACAATCGTTTCTACATTAAATTTTTACACATTAAGAATAAATTTCACTTAACACAGCATCCAGCAATAATTTAAAGTTCCGAAATAGATGATTTTCTTTAATTTTCTATCGCAAATAAAATAAATATTACTTATCGTCTGCATGATTTATTTGCAGTTGTAAATAAATATTGAATTATTCGTAGAACAAAAACAATAAAACTACTCCAAGATGCACTTAAAATAGGAAATGTAAATTAAAACTAATCAGGATTATACGCAAAAAATATGCCTTGCCACTTACTTAGTAAACAAATAATAAACAATCAAATAATCACATTCCCGACGTCGTTCTAAACTGATTTATAACCAAAATAAATTTTGCTTCAAATAATATTATTTTTAAATGAATAAAGTTTCTCATGCCATTGTTGGGTTGGCAACAGCGATTTAAATTACTCGAAATTGAATTGCAATGCTAATCCAATGGGAAATTCGTAGACAAATAGTAGATTTATGTCCGTCCTATCGTACAGACAGATGGACAAAAAGTATGAAAGTTGGGGTTTTTGAGGTCATACCTTTCTAATAAAAAAAGAATTTTCAAGATCGGATATAGATAGAACCGATTTAAATGACTCGAAATTGAATTTCAATGCTAATCCAATGGGAAATTCGTTGACAAATAGTACATTTATGTCCGTCCTATCGTACAGTCAAACAGACAAAAAGTATGAAAGTTGGGTTTCTGAGGTCATGCCTTTCTAATAAAAAAAGAATTTTTAAGATCGGATTGATAGAACCGATTTTGGAAGGGGGGTACGGACAGACAGACAGACAACGGACGGACGGACATCGATCGCATGTCAATACCTACTTTTTCATTTTTTTAATTCTTTCGAATTAAAAAAAGAAAAAGTAGGCTAAAAATAAGCGTTTAAAGTAAACAATATAACCGGAATTTACCCAAGCAACGTTTGTTAAAAAAATACAAAAAATACTTCCAGTACTCGAAACTTCTAATGTAAGACACCATGAAAAGCTAAGATTTTGTATTTTAAGAAGTACTAAAAACAATGAAACGTCTTTTTGAAATTTTTTGGGTTCTGATCCTCCCTAACAGTAGATCCTTGATTATCCATCCTTCTTTTAACCGGAACTCTCTGTTAACCGACCATCCCTTATTTAACATTTAAAAAAATTTCAAACTAAGTTATTTTGGGTTGTTCACTAAAGAAACCAGTTTCAGAAATTTCTCTAGATTATAAAGTGAAGAATCGCCGACGATTTGGAAATCGGAATTATGCTGTGATTCTGACACTAGTATTCTATGCCGATTCTCAAATCATTAAATTATCGTTTTTTAGAGAATCAGGAAACTGCAGTTATTTTAAAATAGCAATTAAAAAAAAGGAAAAGTGAATTCCTGGCAATCTGACATTTTTGAGAAACTCTGATGGGAATCTTCTAAAATCGCGAGACACCATATCACTTTTATGAAACAAAAAAAAGCACATTTTTCAGAACTCCGCTAAGAAATTAAAAATAATATTTTAACACTTTATCTTTGCCAGGAAGTCTCAAAGATAACACTAATATTTGAGGACTTTCGGCCATTGCGCTCCTCTGTACCATAAGTTTCAGTATATTTAATAAAAATTCTCTATTAACAGGAATTTTCGATTACTCGACCTACCACATTTAGACCAGTGACTTATTCTTCTACCTTTTCTTGTTTTGTAGATCTTTTGACAATTCGTAAAATGTAGATGGAGATTAGGGTGTCCCTTATTTTACGAGTTTTCGAAATCGAAAAGACGTACCCTCTCATTTTTTTACTTTTATGTCAAAACACTCACAAACGAAGTTTTATCTCATTCTGATATCGGGAACACGCGCCGCTTTTCATTTGAAATTTGCAAAAATTGCTAAAAAATCAAGATTTTGCTCCATATCTCCAATTCTGTTAATCTAACAACAAAATGGTCAAAGCAAAAGTTTTAAAACACACCTTTTTCTACAAGTTTTGTATTGACATAATTGTTCTACGAGTTACGGTTATCGAGATAAATCGGAAAAAAGTGCGAACTTTTTCGGAAACTCGCAAAATGCTCCAATCCACTCACCATAGTAGGATATAGAATTAAGCACAACAGCACTTCATAAAAGTGTCTAAACCAAGTTTATTATACCTTAATATTCATAAAATAATTGCACATTTGTGTACTTAAAATAAGAAGTACGAACAATCCATGCTAAATGATTTTTTGGGGGGCAGGGCCGTCACGTGGGTACTGGAGCGGTTCGGTAACCCACATCGCTATTGAAAAGAAAAACAATGGGTTTCACCAATCCTGTTAAAACTAACAACAAAAATAAAGTGTGGAATCGGGATTAGATGTGCACTCTTAAAACAAACACTCCTAATTTAACTCAGTCTGAGTGGATTTCACTCCTCCAGACTGGAAAATGCACTTCTCCTTTTGAAGTGGATCCTTTGTGTGTTAAACCTCCGACAGGATCACTCCAAACGAGTGATTTTAACTCAGTCTGAGTAAATATGCATGCCTTTATGGTGTCGAAAATGCACTTCTCCAACTGGAGTGGATTTCACTCTTTTGTTTTAAGAGTGTGGTATTTAAAAAATATTTAAAGAAAAAAAAAACAGTTATCTTTTATTGATAAGAACATCTTCCTAAAAGCCACGTTGGGAGCGGGAGTACAATAAATTAACCTCTCCCTGAACCGCTTGATTATATATAAGGGGCGATTTTTCGGATGGGGGTTTGCTACCTAAGTTTGGCTTAATTGTTTGAAAAACATTTGAAAATTTATTAATTTTGGAAAGGATTTGCAAAAAGATGATAACAAGACTCGAAATTACGGGAGTCGAAGAGTGGAGATTCAAAGTAATTTCTACAACTTATTTGATATAGCATATTCAGACGCACTTAATATATTAAAGACACTTTTATGAAGTGCTGTTGTGCTTAATTCTATATCCTACTATGGTGAGTGGATTGGAGCATTTTGCGAGTTTCCGGAAAAGTTCGCACTTCTTTCCGATGCATCCCGATAACAGTAACTCGTAGAACAATTATGTCAATATATATACAAAACTTGTAGAAAAAGGTGTGTTTTAAAACTTTTGCGTTGACCATTTTGTTGTTAGATTAACAGAATTGGAGATATGGAGGAAAAACTTGATTTTTTAGCAATTTTTGCAAATTTCAAATGAAAAGCGGCGCGTGTTCCCGATATCAGAATGAGATAAAACTTCGTTTCTGAGTGTTTTGACATAAAAGGAAAAAAATGAGAGGGTACGTCTTTTCGATTTCGAAAATTCGTAAAATAAGGGACACCCTAATGGAGATGTATTTAAATTCGCTCATTCACTATTAAACTGCTGTACAGGAACTTTCTATAGCTGCCACCACTATTTGTGGATCGTAAACCTACCCATTTTGTGGTAAAACCATAACTTTGGTGCAAAGCAAAAGTGGTAAATAAATTCTCCAAATAATGGTGGTACCTAGAAAGTTCCAGTATTTTGGTGCAATATTGCGCCATAAATTTTAAACTGTGTTTCATGAAAGAATAAATAATTATTTTTGAGAAATGGTTTTGCAGTTATTTCTAATTGTGACTCAATACACCTTAAGAAGCTGTTGTGATGGTACAGCTGTGGAAATAAAAAAGTACCCACTTGAGGTTATTTTGGCCGTTATTCATCCTATAGAATTGGACCTTTTTGACACTGTGAACAATTAACATTCTGAGTTAATTGCATGACACAAAATTTGCATAAGGGGCCATCTTCATATTAAAAATGTTACTAATTTTAAAATTTCCAATAGCGACACCCCTTTTTGAATCCATATTTCAAATCTCTGACCTACGTTAATACGAAATGCCAAATTTTGTTAGTTTTTAAGCATTATTAGAGGAGTTAAAGACGTGCAAAGTTTAGGTCCCATAATGTTAAAGGAGTTGCACATAAAAAACTATCCCGATCTATAAATAATTAAGATAATGAAACGAATTTTTTACTGAAAAGAAATTATAATAACCCAAACAAAATGCATTCAATATTGGGGTATTTAAAACAATTTTTACATTTTTAAAAAATTATTATATTGATTTTTTAAAAAAAATGAATGGAAACCCCTTAATATTTTTAAAGAAATAAATTTAAGACAAGAAGTTTAAGCGAAATCCCAATTTTTAAAAATGTTAATTCATAATTTGCTGAGTAAATCACAAAATACTTTATAATTACCCTTTAGTTGACTGTGTATAAGATTACGTGTGTAATTGATAAATAAAGACGGCTTTGCATGCATGCTTGCTTGTCATTTTAGAGATGGTCCCCAAAAGGTCCACAAGTGATTCGATTGAATAACTCGTCAAATATTCATCCAAATGTAACAAAAACTTAGATTTAAGGGTTTTCAAGAGTGCTTAACATTTCTAAGTTATTAAAATTGGGTGTTGCTATTGGAAATTTCAAAGATCGTAATATTATTAATATGAAGAGGGCCCCTTATGCAAATTTTGTATCGTGCAATTTACTCAGAATGTTAATTGTACACAATCTCAAAAAGGTCCGATTATATAGGGTGACTAACGGATGAAATAACCTCAAGTGGGTACTTTTTTATTTCCACAGCTGTACAAGGTTTGTGGCATTAATAACATAAAATGAAATCAACGTAATTTTTCTATTGGCTATACCCCTGTAATAGGGCTTTTTTATAAAGGATATCAATTACAACATTCAAAAAAGTTATATTCAGAATGAAAAATAGGAATGTGTTGCACTACAGAACTATCATTTACCAGTTAATAAATCAATACGTATAAAGGTAATCATGTACTTATAAGGTAATTCAAAATATATTACTATTTTTAAAGTTCTATGGCTACTATCATTTGCTCTTGCGCAATTTTCTCGGAAGTTCTCTGATAGCTACAAGGAGCTCGTGTTCCAAGTCCATAGCTATTTTTGTCTAGAGTATTAGACAGACAGTCAGTCGGACAGACGAGCCCAATGTTCATGAAATCACTTTTTCGGAATCAGCATCCCCTTCAAACATGTAGAATACAATATTGTCACTAAAGATTTTCAACCCAATCAATTGCCTTCATTACATAATATATCCTATTAGGTAAGCAAAATAAAACAGTTGTTTGCAACTTAACGAAATTATTTTGAAAAACAACCAGAAGGGCCCCTTTGACAAAATTCACGTACCATGAATTCTCGATGACAGGAATTAGTCAGCATCTGGGTAACTGTCACAACAGTATCGAGCTAAATGAGGTCAACTTATTCTTCGAGTGCGTAATAATTACTGAATTGCGGACCCTGTTTACCGTTAAAGAGAGGGGAGCCCCGTGTTATTGTGCTTTTTGCAGGGGCCCGTTGTGATTGTTCACAGGGACGATTGTGCCCCTCAATGAGTTATTTAGATCGTCGCTTGGATAAACACGAATAAAATGCGAGCATGTTTGCGTCCTGGCTTCAAGCGATAAGACGCGGGCTCCAATTTTTTATCGATGGACAAGTCGATAGTGATTTATCGTGATGTATCTACCAAAAGTTGCACATCGATTTGTGGCAGTTTAGAAGTTGATTGAATTTACTCTAACCAAAACTGAATGAGGAGGTTTAGATAGATTGCACATTGCTGTATTTCTTAATACGATTGATAAGATACATGCTAAGTTATATTTTTAATTAATGAAACTGAATCAAAAGATTACTTAATGTTATACATTCAAAGGAACTTCATATTAAAAGGGTGTAGAAAACCATGACATATACTATCTCACAGGCAAGGCCTAATCTATAGGAAAACTTTGGCTATGGGCACAATATAATTTGGGGGCCACTTTGTGAAAAATGGTGTGTAGATTTCCAGTAATGATGGTGCTATATCACCTATGTATCAAATTTTTGCTGCAATTTTATTGGCTTTCTTATAAACTTTCATCAAAACAATCACGTTAGGTCGATTTCTCTGTCAAAATCGAGCAACAAACAAAATGGAGTATCAGATTTTTTTTTTATAGTTTACTGATATTTTAGATATTTACTACCTTTAGCAAAATAAAAACTGACTGGTCCCTAAAATTTGGGATTCTCTCTTGATTTTAGTTGGCTCTATAAATCAGCGATAAAGTAGTATTTTTATTTGATTTTATAGCTAGTTCAGTTAAAATGAATCGTACTTTTGAATTTTACAGAACAGTAAGCACAATAATTAGTTTATATACATTAATGTTTATGATAGACCTTTTTTTCAAAGGTCTGTCATCACCTATAGAGTTCTTAAGTTTGCTATGCATTTTGTAACAAAATCTTTGGGAAAAGGTCCTCCAAGAGTAGTTGGGTTCTTGAGTAACAAATTTTCTCGGTCAGAGTACTTCATACCTATTTAAACAATAATTCGATGTCGAACTAATGATAGTTATATTACTCAGTGTATTTCACGATTTTTCTCAGTTTATTATGGTGATTTCTAATTTCTAAAGAATTTTTTTTCACTAATTCTAACGAGAAAACTTTTCTTACATTGAAATGCATGTCTTATTTAAATGAAATTTAAATTTAAACATAAAACAATTTTAATTAAATTTTAAATAAAAAATCTATTATTTTTGTGCTATGCGTTTTTGCTGAATAAACCCGAAAGTCGTTTATGAATCGAGCATCATATTGAACATATGGTTGATACTTTCGATAAATGACACCCTCACTTCTTACGGGTGCAATTTTAAAAAACAACCATAGATAATAATAACAAAAAACATTTCCATCGTTCTGAACATGCAGTATTTGCCGAGGGAGAAAGTCGGTCTCCTATAAATCAAAATTACTGCACAAAGCTCACCATTTTCCCCTACTCTTTCTTGTTTATTTACTCAGTAAAAACCGAGAGTGCCACCTTCCTGCAGCCATCTGCCGCCGAGTAACAAAAAAAATAACTGACTTGCGGCAAAGAGTAGCAAGAAGACGGTACTTCATTTTTGTCAATCGGACGTTATTTTGGACGACTTCGAACTCTCTCTCTCCCCTATTTTTTTGTCGCCCGCACACGTTTTATTGACACGCTTTGTCGCAATACGGTGAAAAGGAGCAGTCACCCGAAATGGTAAATAGCACTGAAGGTAAAAAGATTGTGGAAAGAGGTAAATAAAAAAAGGAAACGCTATTTTTTTGTTGCTCTAAGAGGGGTTGAAGTTACTGGAATCCTACAATTTCGTATAGGTCAACACTATTTGAAGAAATGATAGACAGCTTTTGGGATACATTTAAGTTTAAAACAAAAATTATAAATTCGCACTCCAAATAACGGTGACAAGCTAAAAAGTTAGAAAATTTGCTGTGCAATCTTGCACCAACTTTTTAACAGTGTAGTTGTGAGTCAAGATTTTCTTAATATATTGTTCTTAAAAAGGAGCTTGCACAGAATTAACTTTCCAAATTCAAAACAGATATTTAATCAGAATAGTATTAAGTTGTTATCAAGTTTTAAATTAAATAAAATGGAAAATTACCAAAATAAATTGAGATACGATCCAAAGAACAGAGTGGAACAATCCCAAAATGCTACTCTTCCAGCTACATACATAAATTTTTTAAATTGTAATTTTATAAATTTTACTATATTTACAAATATTAAGCACAGAGGGCTTTTTTATATTCATTCACGACAGAAATACAACTTAAAAATTAAAGAAATTATATGTCC
Organism: Hylyphantes graminicola; assembly: GCA_023701765.1. Taxonomy (NCBI): domain Eukaryota; kingdom Metazoa; phylum Arthropoda; class Arachnida; order Araneae; family Linyphiidae; genus Hylyphantes; species Hylyphantes graminicola. Next base: position 55,889,452 of record CM043119.1, read on the forward strand.
AGATAAAATTATAAATTGAATTTTATGCAATGAGAACAAGTTTCCACTTAGAGATATAAGCTCTTGTTTATGATACAAACTTTTCCTTAAAAATATACTACTTCAGTTTTTCTTTCTCTATAACCTAAACCTAACTACATGACTAATCGTAAATGTTTCAGATAATTTAACCAATTCATATCAGAAAAATATACTCATTTCAACGGAACAAAAGCTGAACCCGTGTTATTTTTAACAGCCTCTCATTGAGCTGGCCCGAGGAACTAGTCGACACCACAATGTTTTGTGGATTGGCGCAGAGAATTGATTACCCTAACCTTTTACGACCTTATAGAAAACGAATGTCCGTTACACAGAATTGCAGAGGGGGCCGGCTACAAATATAGCCCTTTTCAATAATACTGAAAGGGAAAAGAGTAAATAACACCCCTTTGGCGTCTGTTGCTAACCCGGCAGCTGTGGAAAATGCAAAGCTTTATGGCCGAGAGTTTCCTATTTTTCGTTGTTTACGGGATAGGAAAGCGTCTGAAGTTTTTTGTTGTTGTTAGGGATGTGTTAATAAAATTTTGTGGACGGGGTGAACTTGTTTTGTCTTTTTTCCTGTTTTTAAGTTGAGAGTCCGTTGAAATCGATTCGGTATGTATTTTTAACATGCTTTATACGATTTTTTTTATTATAAATGGTGTGTGCTACTTCTTCCTTGACTAAATTATAATCTATTAACACCTATCATAATGTAAAATTACTGAATTGTCATTACTTCAAGGAACACATAATTAAATAAATACTCACTTGGTAAATAAGACATTTCTCCACATTGTTTGCTTTTATAAAGCTGTACCATTATGATATTTTTACTTTTGTTTTAAGCAACTTTCAGACATTAATCGCTTTCGTGTTAGAGTAGTTTCGTATAATTTTTAAGTATGTTTAGTTAAATTTTAGGAGAAAACATTTGTTTTGCTATTTTATAAAACTCCTTCTGTTCAAAACGAATCTAAACTTTCCAAATTTGTGCAAGGATAAAATATACCTCGAAAATTTGCTTAGCTTTAAATTTCACTCGAATAAGAGGATGATAAAGATACCTTCTTTTGATAAGCATAGCAACGAGCACATATTGCCTGATTATAAATAGAAATTCAAATTAAAAATGCCTCAGTGTCATTCCATGCTGTCTTATACAGTGGTGGAAATTGATTTATGAACTGACAGTTTTTTAACAGTATTTCTTTATTAAATGCATTTTTATCGATTTAAATTTTATATACTATACAGGCTTTGCATTATAAATTATACACGCAAATAAAATTTTATATAAATTCGTAAACAATTTATTTTGTTGATATTTTAGTTTTAGCATAGGGAAATTGATTTATGAACTTTTGCATTCAATCTCAATTAATAATTGCTAAAACTATTTTTTGTCGCGAAGGCTTCCTTGATTTTGTTTTTCATAGACAATACAAAACTTTGGATCAAGTTTTGTTTAAGCAATTTGCAGTTTTTAATGATTAAGTCCTTCTATTCCATGACTGATGCACACTTCATTAAAACAATACACCATTTGAGTAAATTATTCAAACTAATTGATCTCAGACATTATTCTTGGGGTTTAAGTCATGGTTGATCTAAATGAACAACACTTAGTTCATTTAACCAGTCTTCCATTTCGTTTGAAATGTAGATACTTGCATTATCATGCATAAAAATCTAATCAAAAGCATAGTTTTGCCATGCAAAAAGGAATTAAAGAATTTTCTAGAACTAATCTGCAATAAAGTGATGTTTGTCAGCCCTTCCGAAACATAACCTCGTTTCTTCAATCATAAGATATCGGGGCCAAAACCATCAAACCTCCACCACTAACATTTCTGCTGAAGACAGATCTTGGTTATTTTCGAAGATCCTTTCATTAAAAGTTAAAACCATCACGTCCAACCAAATTGAATTTTTTCATCAGCAAATTTCACTTTTTTCCCCATTTCTCACAATCCATCCCCACCCAATCCATTTTTATGTAGTTACAACTATATTTTAATAACCTGTTCTTATGGTGAAAAGTAAGCTTTGGACCAGCCTTCATTTTGGAACATTTCAAGTTCGACGACGGTATCAATATTTGTCCTACTCTTCTGGGAGTTACAGGAAGTGATTGTTCATAACAAATTCGCCCTGTAATGCACAAATGCTGACACAAATGGTAACTTTTTGGGATACAAGTCCAATAACCCTGCTTTTGTCCTTCGTCACACGAGGGTTACACCTTTTTTAATGATGTTTTTTGCCGAAGTCAGAATGATTCTTCAAATATTTATGAATTATATTTATTGATTTTTTAATTAATATGCTAATTTCTCTTATATATTTGTTACAATATTATATACGGGTCATTTTTTACCTTCTTGGCTTCAGGCAGTCCCGCAAGCTTTCCAATTTAGTAAAATGGGAATAAAACAGATAAATTTTAACAAATTTGGCCTTAATCTTATTTATAAACACTGATGGTAAGCTGCCCTGAAGTTCAAATGAAGAACTAGTTAAAATATTTGGTACCTGGGTTCAAAATAAATTTGAGTTCATAAATCAATTTCCATCATTTGACATGCTTAACAACTAAAATTAGATATATTTTTATTTAATATCATTTTTTTGAAAAAAATTATGTGTGAAATTCCTTTATTGTGCTCTGAATATCCAACACACAAAATTTGAATTGTTAGCACTTAATACAAAGCGATATCTGGTGAAAAGAATGTTAGTTCATAAATCAATTTCCACCACTGTAATTAAACTACATGTATATGGAAAATTATAAAGTCATATTTTTTATTAAATAATCTGAGATGAATTATAATTAATGAATTTATTACTAGCAGAACCCCCTCGCTATATAGCGTCTCGTTAGGTTGCGCATTCGGACTTATCACGGTCGAATCATGTCTCCCAACTTTTTCCATTTTTTTTCTTAAAATTTTTTATTCTTCAAAAATCAATTTTTAAACTTCAATTTTTCTCTTTTTGATATTTGACGAAAGACAAGTTTTTTGAGAAAAATCAAAGCATGCTACTTAGATGGAATAGAAAATGAATGTGAAGGAATAAAAAAAACAAATGAAGCATGAAAAAATGATAAACGTTGCAGTAAGTAATAAAAGTCTTTAATTAATAAATTTATTATTAAATTCAATTTTATTTACCGTTTTATTATGTGCATATATGATCAAACCTTTCTAGAAGCCATGAAAAAAAATAATAATTACCAATATTTTCGAGTCACTCTTTATATCACGCATTTGGTTTCATCGCAATTTTTGATTATCTAGCGAAGAGTTACCTATACAGAGAATTACTAGGGATAAAGTTCAAAAATGTCAACTTATTTTTTTTAAAGATTAGTCAGATTAGCGTTTTTTTTAAAAATCATCTTACCGCATCCCGCATCTTATTTCATTTCACTTCTTTTGGCATCAATACCAAACGGCACACAAACCCCTGAAAAAGCCCTTAAAGGCCCTGTCGTAACATCCGAGTCCAAAAAGGCGATCCAACGTTATAAAACGCCCTGAAACTGGGCCAATTTTCTTTAATGGCCGGAGTCCGTAAAACCTAAGTGTCCCTTCCCCATCGGTTAAAGGAAAGGGGGCTTCGTAATTGATGGTAAGGACAGAGGATGGCGGACGTCGGGCTGACACTTTATTGGATGTCCACACCACCTACGCCATTAACCGTTGTCCGGGGAGATGACTTCTTGAAAACTTGGGGAAGGGAGCCTCCAATTTGGGCTGTCTTATTCGCTTCTGCTGACGTGTAATTGCTGCTTAGTTCTAAATTCCAAATTGCAATTTTTTTGTACGTCATTAAGAAATAGTTTTTATGCAGTAAGGTTATTTTGTTTTGTTTATTTGAATTGAATAGATATAAAGTTTTCCATAAAAATATAAAATTATTTTTGTATTCTTATTGTTTTAAATACAAAGAAAATTACCATTAACCGTTGTCCGGGGAGATAACTTCTTGAAAACTTGGGGAAGGGAGCCTCCAATTTGGGCTGTCTTATCGCTTCTGCTGACGTGTAATTGTTCTAACTTGCAAATTGCATTATTTTTTTGTATGCCTTTAAGAAATGCACTGCTCAAAGCAACTAGGAGAGCACTTTGTGTACTTTTGTTAACTCCTTCAGTTCAACGTCTTATTTTTTTTATTCCAATAAAATAAAATTTGTGAAATAGATTCGTTATGTATCCAGAATGCAATGGTAAAAAACGGGGGGGGGGGGTATCTCTTTTTTTTACTAGAAGAGGGGACAATATTTTACTGAAGGGGGAAAAATTGAAATAGTAACTTCTGAATAAATTAAGACAATATTTTTTTGTAAATACATTTGTTAAAAAAAGTTTAAATCAATTTTTAAGCATCTAAGAATGCAATTGTGAAGAATAAGAATTTAGGGTCATTTTATTTCATAAAAATTTTTGGGAGCGAATTTTATTTTACCATGTTTTTATTTTTTTTTATTTACTTAAAACGAACATCATTTAATGCCTTTAAAAGACGTGATTCTTCCATCTAACGATAAATAAGAACGAGCTCAACTTAGTGAGGAAAAAAAACGCAAGCTGATATATGATTCTAAATAGAATCATTGTGGGTGTAAGGTATAAGGGTTTAAAACATGTGTTCCCCTAATTGTTGTGAACAGTGTAGTTTTTATGCAGTAAGGTTATTTGTTTTTTATATTAATTGAACAGATATAAAGTTTTCCATGAGAATATACAATTATTGCCAGATTCTTATTATTTATAATACAAAGAAAATTACCATTAACCCTTGTCCGGGGAGATGACTTCTTGAAAACTTGGGGAAGGGAGCTTCCGATTTGGGCTGTCTTATCGTTTCTGCTGACGTGTAATTGCTGCTTAGTTCTTACTTTCAAATTGCAATTTTTTAGTACGTCATTAAGAAATAGTTTTTATGCAGTAAGGTTATTTTACTTGGTTTATTTCAATTGAATAGATATAAATTTTTCCATTAAAATATAAAATTATTGCTATACTCTTATTATTTATATTACAAAGAAAATTTCCATTAACCGTTGACCGAGGAGATGACTTCTTGAAAACTTGGGGAAGGGAGCCTCCAATTTGGGATGTCTTATCGCTTCTGCTGACGTGTTATTGCTGCTTAGTTCTAACTTGCAAATTAAAAAATTTTGGTACGTCATTAAGAAATAGTTTTTATGAAGTAAGGTTATTTTGTTTTGATTATTTTAACTGAATAGATATACTGTTTTAAATGAAATATAAAATTATTGTAATGTTCTTATTGCGCTTATCGCTTTTGTTGCATTATAGCTTTGTATGCCATTAAGAAATAGCTGTTGTGTAGTAGTATTTTGTATTGTTTTATTTTAATTGAATACATATGAAGTTTGCCATGAAAATATAAAATTATTGCGTTTTCTTTTTATTTGTAATGCAAAGAAAATTAAAAGGGAAAAAATAAGATGGATGCAATACTTCTTGATTTCATAATTTATTAAAAGACTTTTATGCAAGAGAAATTATTTTAGTATGGAGAATCGACAACTAGTGAAATTAATGAAAGTGATGGCGAATAGTTACTTTTCGAATTAAATAACTGTTACTAGTTACTTTTCATATTGAGTATCTGTAACTGTAACATAGTAAAATTTTAAAAGTAACTGCAACAGATTTACTTTTTGAAAGTAACTTTGCAATCCCAGAAAAATGCCTTGGAGAGAGAAGATGGACTTCAATCAAAGAAGCCAAACGAAAAAATCGTCAATGTATGTACAACGTATCCTACCTAACTACCAAACTAAAACTAACATACAAAATCGATACAAAACACATCTACCCATCTCACCCCCCCCCCTCCTCCCCAACCCCATATCTTTTATCTCTAAACGCACAAAATTCCTCATCTAAATCCTTTCAATACCCCCCTCTATCCCCCTCCACGTTATTTCCCGGACCTTTCGTGATTGGACTAAAATTCCGGTCCCGGTGTCATATCGATTGGGGCTTCTCCCTCCTCCCCCTCAACATGAATTCGGAGGGGGGAGGGGGATTGATTCATCCTCCTCCCTTCCTTCATCTTGCGCCTCCCATTGGACACTCCTCTCTCTCTCTCGCTTTAATTTCGATTTTGTTCCCTGGTTCGGTTTTCGGGATTTTTTCTCTTGTGATGGAGAGAGAAGGGAGCCATTTTGAATGCTGGGTTTGAATTTTCGGAAGCTGTTGTAATGGATTGGGAATGTTTTGTAGGAAGTTAGTTATTTTTTGTGAGGCACATTTTAATATAAAATTTAGTTTAATTATGTTTGTATCAATTTCAAATAAAAACTTGCGCATATAAATATTGTATCAATTTTAAATAAAAACTTGCGCAGATAAATATTGTATCAATTTTAAATAAGAACTTGCGCATATAAATATTGTATCAATTTTAAATAAAAACTTGCGCAGATAAATATTGTATCAATTTTAAATAAAAACTTGCGCATACAAATACGGTAAAACCCCGTCGCTTGGAAAATTCTGTTAAAGCTATATCTGTCCGTCCGGCACAAGCACTTCCACATCAAAACTACAAGTGCTACACATAAGCATGAAGTAATTCATCACACAAATACTACGAATACAGTCGAACCTCGTTAATGGCCACCCGTTTAACACGAAATTTTACTTCAGATGAACTGAAAGCTTTTCCCCGGGCTATAAAACTTCGAGCTAACGCTAAAAAATCTCTTAATGCGAAATTGCTTTAGGCAAAATCCCGCTTAACCCAAACAAAGAATCAGAATTTGACTTTTTCTCTTAGTAATTCCAAGTTTCTAAAAACAAATGAAACAGAACTATGTATGATTCTTAATTGCTGTACCATGAAGATTTTGCTCATTTTTCTATAGCATGTACTACTCCAAATGAACTTTATTAATTGAATTACAAGTTTTATGCATCTATTAAAAGTGCACTACATTAAAAAATTAGAATAATTTGTCGATTTTATATTTTAATCTATTCACTGTTTCAAGGTAAAAAAATCCTGACGCACTCTAAAAAATGAACGCTCAAAAACGACGAAATTTTCCTTAATTTTGACGATTCCGTTACTGGCAAATGCTCTGAGTTTTCGTTTCCTTAAAGTGAGCACATTTGAATCGTCATTTTTATCAGGATTTGAATGTCGACTAATCTAAGGAAATATTTAGTCATTTTTGAGCATGTGAGTGCAACAATGAGATTCAGTTTCCTCAAAATCAAGATACAGAATCGTCAAATCACGATCGCAAAAGTGAGGATTCGCGTTTACTCAAAAGTCACGTGATAGTTTGACGAAACAATCCTCAAAAGTAACGAAATGAGGCTTTAGGATTCATGAATCGTCAAAAAGGAAAGTGTTATTTCTAAGAGAGTGCGGTTAACAGGAAATTTGGTTAACACAAAATATTTTGATGCTCCCTTCGAGTTCGCTGTAATGGGGTTGACTGTATCTACTTTTTATCTTCGTCACGGCCCTTGTGACCCTTGATGTTCTGACTATTTTGCTTGCTTATTTCCTTCAAGTTCTTGTCTGCATGTTTGTGTGCAGTAATAAAAGTTATTATTATTTTCATCCAGCTAAACCCTTATAAAATCCTGGAATGTCGACTGGGCTTAATTACTACACTTGAAACGTGTCGATTATTTTTCAAATAATGAATTTAGTTTTTGAAGGTAATGACAACTAAATAATAACATTTTTTATAATTTAGTGTTGTAAGGTTCGTAGAGAATATTTTGGAGGAAGTTTGTTATTGTTTGTGTTATGTAGAAATGGGGATATTTTAGTATAAGTTTAAGTTTCTTATGTTTGTATTAATTTAAAAAGTGGAAACTTTTATGCAGTAAGGTTTTTTTTAAATTTCAATTGAATAGATATAAAGTTTTCCATGAAAATATAAAATTATGCCTTTGAACTACGTTTTATTTTTGCTCAAACAAATTTTGAACAAATGAAAGTAAAAGCTTAAATTTTTTTGAAAGAAAATCATCATGGATTTATGTAATCCACATAAACAAACAGACCATATTTCATTTGATCCCTAAAAATTTCAAAATAATATATACTTTAATCTTTGTGTGTGTGTGACGACTAAAAAGCTTAAATTAAAAAACTAAACTGTTAGTTCCCATAGCATAATGCCAGTTTCTAATTTTCTTCCAATATTCAATTCATTTGTTCGAAAGTAATCATAAAAGGAAGCCATTTTTAAGTCTATTTTAAGAACAAAAACCCAAACTCAGGAGTAAAAAGCAAGATAACGTGACATTTATCACATTAATGTCATTTGTTAGGTCAGTTTACCATATTTTTCGCAAGCGATTAGAAATCAGAACATAAAAAAAAAATATGAAATAATAACACGCTTCTTTTTTTCTCAGCCATCCGTCTCTTATAAAGGAAAAACAACCTTTACAGTTTTGCTCATATGGAGGGGATAGCTGCAAAACTCACATTCTCCGTATAACTTAGATGTGAGGTCCGGTACGTTCATTGGCGACTATTCACAATAATAATTTCAATTGGATAAAGTCACCAATTAACGAGGAGGACATTTTATCTTAGTTATACATTGAGGAAGGTGAGTTTTTCCAACTACCCTTTTCAGTATATTACACTCTTAAAACAAAAGAGTGAAATCCACTCCAGTTGGAGAAGTGCATTTTCGACACCCTAAATGCATGCATATTTTCTTAGACTGAGTTAAAATCACTCGTTTGGATTGATCCTGTCGGAGGTTTAACACACAAAGGATCCACTCCAAAAGGAGAAGTGCATTTTCCAACTGGAGGAGTGAAAATCAATCAGAGTTTAAATCGCTCGTTCGTTTTAGGAGTGTACCCCTTTCAGTATATTACCTATTTGCAATTGAAACTTATGGCTGATTTCCAAAAAGTAGCTAGTAAAGAAATAAGTAAGCTAGTGTTAAAATATTATCACAATTTAAAACACTCGTTAGTATTTAATAGGAAATATATTATCAGACATGTTTGTTTAAATATTTATCATCTTATTTTACAATTTAAACTCAATATATTTTAAACCACATATTTTCAAAGCACAATTTCTAAATTAAGAAATAATCTTATAAGGATAAAATTTTAAAGCAAATATTTTATTTTAAATAATATTTTTAAAAAACTTTAAAAAATTAAAACCAAGGCTATCTATAATGGATTTCACTAAAATTATTTAAGCTCACACATGAAATATAAACGGAAACGATTACTAATTATTTCAGATTTCTTTTATATATCGAGGAAATGAACCTGTATTTTTACATTTTTCAAAACCTTTGTGAAAAACTCCTATAAGGTCTAACTGCACTGTAAAACTGTGTAAGGTAACATTGCTCTCTCTGCAAGCTCTGTTGGGACGCTTGTTCAAAACAAAACATACCTAATAGGTACATAGCTGAAGTTCTTTTAGACTTATGCAAGGCATGGAGGCTAGAAATAGACAACCGGAAAAAGTACTACCAACCATTTTCTTGTGAAATCTCTATTTAGATGTTCGTTCAAACAAAACATACATAATAAATGGTCGAAGCTTTATCAGCCCATGTGTAAGGCTAGAAATAGACCGCCGTAAAAGCGTACTATTTACCCACCTAGTGGCTTTATAAACAAGTAGATGTTTGTAAGAGTAATTGTCACCTAGAAAATCTTCCACACCCTATTTATGTACCTTATAAAGAAAATCCCCAAACACAGCCTTAATATAGTTCAAGTTTTTATTTTAAAAGCCAAAATCAACCACTTTCATTAAATATCTTTAGCATATTTAATGAAAAGTTTATACCATTTGCTAATTTTGTTGTAATGTTAATTCAAACGAAACAAACCTAATAAACAGCCGAAGTTCTTTGATCGCCAAGTCCCTATATGTTGCAACCCTTTTCATTGGAAAGTGAGGAAAGAGAGCGGACCTAATCAGAGTGTACGCTCCGAGTAACGGATATTTTGGGCCCTCTTATAAAAGGATTCCGGGAAGAGAGAGTGGAAGCGTGAAATTGAAAAGGCCGATCGATTGGTAGTCAATCGATGCTGCAATCCAGTTTGACGTTAATAAAATATCCTATTAAATATATTGGTGTAAGATGGTACAATGTTAACAAAAGTCCCTGTAAAATAACGGCAGTAGAGGTTAAAGTGACACCAATTTAATAAACACTCATGAATATCTGAAACTGTAAAAATACGGGAAAAGCCCTAATATTCTAACAGTCTAAGGAATAGCGCCAATTATTTAGAAGGTCAAATGGGTTTCCATCAACTAAGGCTATTGCCCATAGACATTGAAGGGTAAAATGATGGTAAATTTACAGTTTATTTTATAGTGTATGGTTCATTTAACTTTTTTACTTGCCTTGCCAGAAATATGATAAGTTACAACCCAGTTTCCCAACAAGAATTGAATAAAACAACAACTATATAAAATATACACATTTATTAAAGTAAACGTTTGTTAAAGAAAACTCATTATATAGAATAGAAAACATTTATTAAGTAAAACATTCATTAAACAAAAAACCTTCCTTATACCACAACACCAAACTGTATAAAATGACCACCACTTCCACAAGCACAACTTTCCTTTTAACTGTACCCCAGCAACCACATTCTTTTCATGAACACTTTCAACATTCACAAAAAAACACAGCCTTCCTTAAAAACAGTACACCAAGGAAAAACACATTCTTTACGAACACTCGATCAGTCTTTTTCTTTCGCTCGTATTGCACCAGCAAAAATCCCTCTGCCGATTCCCGGCACTCCAGTCAACGCCCCCGTTTCTCTTAAAAAAAGTTGTAGTTAGTGTTTTTCCAAATAGTAGTCTAAGAAATTTGTAGTTAGTGTTCACACTCCGAACCAGCACTGCACTCAGAGTCACTCAGCAGCACAGCTCAAGTACAGTTTATACATAACAAATATAAAGTAATGGAATTATTGCGATGGGGTCGAAAATCCAAAATGTTGATTTTGTGTTTCCTACCTGCTTTGGAGAGAACCGATACTAAAAAAAATTTGAACATTGGTCCGTCTGCCAGAATGTTTGTCTGTCTAAAACCAGAGCTGGAATTAAAAGGACCGACGGACTTAGATACACGAGTTCCCAAGACTTCAGACTCATAATAATGGCTCCTAGGAAATCGCGCATGTACAATGGGCAGCTGAAATAGAATGTGATTGGTTTTGAAAGTATGCTAAAAATAAAAGGAGATACCGAATTCCAATTTAGCACACCAGTTACCAGTCTGTAAGACATCATAAAAGAAGGTTTTTGAAAAAATCTTGCCCGCGCTAAGTATTGCTTACAAAGAAATTGTTAGTTTGGTTTGTAGACATATAGGGTTAAGATATATTCAGGTTTGTGTGCTTGGTCAGAGACCCGCTTATAAACATTCGTCAAGTAAGACAGAACCAACACACACACACACATAAGTGGATCCATCTAATCTCTAGAATTCAAATTTTAGGTTTTAAAGTTTCAAGCATCATAAAGATCCAATTTCCTCTCCATATAAATTAAATTTTACGTTAAAACGTTACGATGAGATATTTATTAAATTAGGACTAGATATTTATTGAAATAGGACATCAATACTACTGATGGCAACTTCGTCCAGTTCAATTAACAATCGTCAAAAATTGCCGATAAAAGTTAATAGCTCTATATTTTAATTGTATTTTGGATAGTTTTTAAACAACACCCTTAACCTATATCTCAATGAAGACAGTTCATAAAATGAGCAAATATGATCTAGAAAAATTCTGATTATAGGTCCAACAAACGTTGGAGGCCCCTTTCCAGGAAAAGTTGTACATGATTGCCCGTAAAGATGGTGCTAGTTGGCCGATATAGCCTACCTTTATCGGCTTCCTTATTGCATCGATAAAACCGATCACTTTAGATTAATGTCTGAGTTGGTCAACCTAAACACAAAGTGGGGTTGGAATTTTTTTTTAAGTTACAGAAATTCTGGAACTCAACAGACTTTAACATAAAAGAAAATATATAATATTTAGGGCTTCCAGGCCCGGGACTAACATGCTTTATGGTAGAAAAATCTATGGTCAAAAAAGAAAATATTTAATAGAAATGTGCTCAAATTTACTAATATGTAGGTAGGTATTCAGTACCTCTAACTTTTGAAACCATTTTTTCTTAGTTCTGCTCCAATATAGTCTTCTCAAATTGAAATTCTTCTTAATTGCTATTTCACAAGGAACCCCATTTGGAAACCCTACACGTTTTTCTTAAGAGCTTTTTCTAGTCTCTAATGCATTATACTTTTTAACATCAGTGTTTTACGCCGACGAGTTGCTTACACAAGCAGCCTTCAAATGGATGCATTAAAAAAAGTACTAATGGAAGTTAGAAAACGGAATAAAAGAGTTTATTTGTAGGCAAATTACCATTTCAAGGGAAAATAAAATATTTCGTGCTTTGTTTCAATAAAAAAAATGGTAACTTAGTAGCTGCAATGGGTTTGTGGTGAAACGTTTCACTATTTTTTTTTCTGTTTTAGGTTGAACCCTTTTTCTTAGATTTCGCTAGCCAAAACTTGAAAAATGACTCAACCTAATTCCAAAAATATGGTGAAATATTTGACTACTCAGACGTTTCAGCTAATACTTGTAACCGATTTTTTTTTTTTTTTTTTTTTTGGTTTCACTTAGTGCGAAATTTTTAACAGTATATACTTTGAAAGAAAAATGCATGGAGGACATTAAAATCCATTATAAATACGTCTATAAACTGAAATATACATATTTAAAGTAATTTAAGTATTTTATTACTAGTGTTTAGAGGATTTTAGTAGTATAAATACACTGATTATCAGTGTGAATGTATACACCTACAAATCTTCATACATTTTATAACAGAATACATTTCAACGCAAATTACCAACTCTGCATCCTTTTTGGTTGGGAGGTAGCTGTTGACAGATGGCCAGACGACATTCACCCGTTGCCCCCCTGGAACAACAAAACCCCCTCCCCAGGAAGAGCCGAAAGGATGTTTGGGGGGCTTTTACTTGGCCCCCTCCCACCCCCTCTTTGTTGACCTTACGATGGGAAAGGACCAGGGCAGCTGGACCAGAGCTGTTGGGTTTGGGCAAGGGAAGACCATGTATTTTGGGTTTTCTGGCAGTTGAATGTTCCGTTGAGAGACCGATATTTTAATGATATAATCATTGAGGAATTATGGACAATCTTATTAAAATAGTTATGCAGTAGAAAAGTGTTACGTTAAATACTCCTACATTAGAAGTATATTATGTCGTGGGTATTTTTAATTTAATAGTTGGAATAATAGTTGTAGAATATTTGAGTTAAGGAATTTATGCCTAAAAAGTTTTCTTCTAACTCTAGTCGAAAAACTTATTATAAAGTATGTAACAGGAAGGAAAACCGTACTATATGAAGAAAATTTAATAATTTATTTTGAATGTATTTCATTTTGCACCTGAAATTAGAGTAACGCGTTACTTGAAGCAGTTACTTTTTCCAGGTAACGCCAAATAACGCCATTAGATTTTTCTGAAAGTAACTTAGTTACGTTTAGCAATACAAAAAAAATTGTTACTTTTCCATTACTCCACATGCCACTCCTCACGGATATTTTCCGGAACAGTTCGACGTCTGGCTTAAATTTATTTTTCTTCAAAATGTAACTATTAACAACGCTGAACATTCATTCTCCATTTTTATCTATTGACACATCTTTTCTTAATCTCGTTTTTTTAAAAGGGAAAGATGGATAAATAAAAAATATATAACTTGAAATTTCTTTAAGTTACTATGATTAGTTACTTTTCGTATTAAGTAACGTGTCTCCAAAATTTGGGCTTTTTATAAAATCGTCAATTTTCCCGTTACCTAGGACTCGTGAGGCGGGTAAACGTAATACCTCACAGCCGTTGAGGCGAAGTTGTTAGACCTAGAAGATACTATGCATAGTAGGGTGGGCCGAAAAAAGTGAATTTTCGAGTACAAACTTCTAATAGGACTCAAAAGTTGCGTATTGTCATGCTGATTACTGGAAAAATAATAAAAAAATTCCCAATTAATATTAAGTGCTGCCTCAAAGAGGTTGAAGTTTTAAAAAAAGGCCAAAAATCGACTTGTTTTAATTTTACCGCCAGAATTTACTGATTACATTACGGCCTTAAAACAAGAAATAATATTGTTCAGTTATATATCGTTATTATAAAAAAAAGTATTATGAAAATTATCTTCAAAATTTCAAATTCGTAAAAAATTGTTAAAAATACGCGATTTTGATGAAAAATCACAAATTTAAAGCTTTTTAAACTGAACCTGTTTGGAAGTTTAAATTATAAAAAAGTGCTCTTATACACAGGAATGGAGGCAATATATTATGTTCAGCTTATATAAGGAGCAGAATAACTGTTATTATGCAAAGACAGGGCCGTAGTGTGGGTAATGGGTAAGCTTGCTCCACTATAGCTCAAATTGTTAAAATGCAAACTTATTATTGCTCTTTTATTATTTTTTGCTATTATTATAACTATTTAATAATAAATAATAATTAAAAAAAGAATGTGAACGATGCTATTACAAAAGTTCAGTAGTTTGCAGCTATTGTCCCTTTCCATATTTCTCCTTAGCAAATGGCCCAATATTCTGCATGGAGAGGTGGCTGCAATTCAAGTTTCACTCGAACCAAAAACCAATTAAGATTTTTTGTTATTTGATTTATGACAAAGTCTTAAATTGTGCAGTGGTATCAAAAAAGCATTATAGATCATGGAAACACAGTTGCTTGAATGTAATTGTCTCTGTTTGCTGTTCTACATACTTTTCTTAAAGATTGTCCGACACTTATTTCTAATGTTGACAAACCCATAAAGAGCAATTTATGAGCTACATAGGTTCCAAAAGAAGAAATATATACTCATATTTTTAAACTGCAAACTGTAAAGCTACTCAAAAATAGCGCTATAATAAGTACAAGTGCTTTGTGTCGTATATGTCAATGTAGATATTTTTTAAAAATTTTATTTCGAGCAGAAAAATATGAAATAAATAATTTACAATAATTTCGCTCTTACTTGATAAGCAGATTTGCAAAATGTATAACTTAAAAACCATATTTGCAATGTTATAGTCAGTTGGAATTTTATTCTGGTGTGGAAGGTTTATCACGTTTAGAATTTTGGTGGTCAAAAATTTAACACCGGTTTCCTTGCCTAGAGTCTAGTATCTTGAAAGATTTTTTTTATTTATATAATTGTAACTTCATTTCACTGGAACAAATAGAGAACTTTTTCAAGTGGCATGTCATATCTTCGTACTTTATATATTCTCAAGTGGCCACATATGCGAATGGCAACAACAGGGAAAGGCAGGAAAACCGGTGTTCGATTTTTGATCACAGAAATTCTAAACGTGATAAACCTTCCAAACCAGAATAAAATTCCAAATTACTATAACATTGCAAATATATTGTCTTTAAGTTATACATTTTGCAAATCTGCTTATCAAGTAAGAGCGAAATTATTGTAAATTATTTATTATAATTTTTTTCTGCTCGAAATAAAAATTTTAAAAAAAATATCTACATTGACATATACGACACAAAGCACTTATACTTATTATAGCGCTATTTTTGAGTAGCTTCACAGTTTGCAGTTTAAATATATATATATTTCTTCTTTTGGAACCTATGTAGATCATAAATTGCTCTTTATGGTGTTGTCAACATTAGAAATAAGTGTCGGACAATCTTCAAGAAAAGTATGTAGAACGGCAAACAGAGACAATTACATTCATGCAACTATGTTTCCATGATCTATAATGCTTTTTTGATACCACTGCACAATTTAAGACTTTGTCATAAATCAAATAACAAAAAATCTTAATTGGTTTTTGGTTCGGCACGAGTGAAACTTGAATTGCAGCCACCTCTCCATGCAGAATATTGGGTCATTTGCTAAGGAGAAAAATATGGAAAGGAACAATAGCTGCAAACTACTGAACTTTTGTAATAGCATGGTTCACATTCTTTTTTTTAATTATTATTTATTATTAAATAGTTATAATAATAGCAAAAAATAATAAAAGAGCAATAATAAGTTTACATTTTAACAATTTGAGCTATAGTGGAGCAAGCTTACCCATTACCCACACTACGGCCCTGTCTTTGCATAATAACAGTTATTATGCTCCTTATATAAGTTGAACATAATATATTGCCTCCATTCCTGTGTATAAGAGCTTTTTTTTATAATTTAAACTGAAATTTGAAGCATTGGCTTGACTGTTATGTGCCTTCAAAATTAGCAATTTTTTAACTAGTACTCCGTAATAAAAAAAAATAATATCATAAAAATACTAAATAAATAGAATCACTGTATTAAAATATTTCAGATAATTTCTTTTGAATGCATTCGATTATAAGAGTCCAACAGTAAATGTAATACCGTTTTTCTTTTTTTCTAAAGGTATCTAATAAGTGGTTATACATAGGAGAAATGTTGTTTTAAGGGTCTTGATATTTCGTACAAATGGAAGGTCAATAGCAGCTGCACCAGACAGCTGACCAGAGCTGAGACACTGGACTAAATAATAACCTACTTAAGTTAGTCGTGCAGGAGAAAAGAGTTAACATTAAATACTTATATATTAGAAGTAAATTCTGCTATGGGTAGTCTCAATTCGAGAGTTGGATTAATAGCTGTAATTGAATAGGTGCCGCCTCGGTGGCTGAATGGTTAGTGTACTGGCCTTTGGAGCTGATGAGGTCGGGTTCGTATCCCGGTCAGGCATGGATGTTTGTGACAGTCAATAAATGTTGTTATTTGTCTATGTGTTATTCATTTCTTTGTGACTGTAAAATTTCTTTCTGTGTCTGTCCCACTTGACGAAAGCTTATAAGCGGTTCTCTGAACAAGCACACAAGCTTTAATATATATGTACCATACCATACCATACCATATTTGAATAGGTGAACTGAGGAATTTATGCCTCAACAGTTTTTCCTTAACTTTGAAAAACTATTTATAAATGCAAGTAAGAAAACGTTCTGTAAAGGAAAATGAAAAGCATAAAAAAACCTTGAAATATAGAAAAACTGTTGGAGGTTTAGAGGGCAGATTATGTCTCTATGGAATGATAGTAAACATTTTGATATGCGATAAAAAGTTTCGAGTAACATGACTCCTGGATATTTACAAGTTTCACCATCTGAAAAATGGTTCGACTGAATAACGAAAATATGGTGAAAAATTTTGCAACAAAGCAGTTGCCATCACTTGGAACCATTTTTATGGTGAAACCAAGCAATATTTGTTAACTGTGTACAATAAACCCTTCTGTTTCATTGTCACCCTAACTTTGAAAAATAACGCTACGCATAAAATCTGTTGACAGAATTTTCCAGTAGCCAAACAATAAAAAAGACATTCGTTCCTAATAGATGTTTTCTGTATTGCTGGGTAGGAAAAAGGAACCATAGTCTAGAAACACTGACCACTACACCATCCACCAGCCACGTAAGTACTTTGTCTGTATCAAAATTTTATTTAATTACGCTACCTTCGCCAATAGCTCTCGTGCAGCTCTTGTGCGATGATTAGTCAAACTGAAAACTTAAACACTATCTCGAAATTAGTGGTATCGAATTAGTGGTAGATTTTATCTGTTAACAGAGAAAATATGTAGCTTGACAAACCGAGATTTAACTTTACAGAAAACTAAAGTAGCATAGGAAAACGAAAATTTTCTGTAGAAAAATAACAGAAATATTTGGTTTTCAGCCGACTTTTAACAATGCACCAAAACATATCTGATCCATTACAAAACGCATTTACAAATCAATCCAATATCTTCAGAACACGACCGACACACTTTAAGGAGGAATGGGCGTGCTGGTACCGCGAGTCTCCAAAGCAAAGTGCATCAGTGTTAACCCCATGGAGAAAAAAATCTTTGCTCTGAAACATTTCTCCGACTGTATTGCATATTTTTACCAGCAGATTTTTTAATGTGATAAATGTAGCTGACTTGCACGTCCAGACAATCCCATTTTTTGAAATTAATTCGAATATTTTTTAAAACTTTCAACAAATAATTTTACAAGAATTATTCGAAGCAATTTAAAAAGTGGGATTATAGTGACCTGCAAGTGATCTACATATATTGCTTAAAAAAACCGTTTGTAAAAATATTCAGATTACATATTCAAAAAGATTTTACAGATTACATATAAAAAAGATTATTCAGATTACATATAAAAAAAAGATTATTGAGATTACATATAGTAAAAATATTCATTCCACATTAAATATTCAAAAAGATTTAATTTGGCAGAGAAAATATTTTCGTTCCCATTGGATTAACACTGAGGCACTTGAGTTTGGAGACCCGTTGTCCAGCGCGCCCATTCTCCCTTTTAAGTGCCAAGCAGACCTTAGCCAGCTCCTTCCTGCCATTGTCACGCAGCCCCTGTAGTATCCAGGAAGAAGATTTATCCCCCTCGCTGGTGCGCGCCGTCACCAAGTCATCCGCCATCTTGGAAGAGGGTGCGGGATCGATACTAGGCGATTACAGGATGACTCTTCCGCATCCGCCCACTCCATCATCGACTCTACCATCGAAGAGCTTAGTTTAAGAACATCCTAAGTGACAGTTTTGAAAAAATTAGTTTTTTTTGTGTTATGTAGACTTATTATTCCCTCCTTTAATCCTCTAATGCATGAATTTTTATTTTCATCCCAAAAAAATATATATGTATCTCCAAAATTCATACATTATGGGAAAAACACTGAAAAAATTTAACTGCAATAGAATTAAAATAATTAAAAATTTTCAAAGAAAATTCCATATGACAAAAAACAACTACAAAATTCTAATTTTGATAATAATGACTAGAAACTACTAAATATATTTCAAAATCACATTTTTGAACTATAATTATTTTTTCAACACAATTTATTTGTATTTAGTACCATTATTATTATAGTTTGAATACTGTTAAAAACGCAATTTCACAGCAGTTAATAACCTCACTCTTTAATTTTGAATACACTATT
The DNA here is from genome assembly GCA_023701765.1 of Hylyphantes graminicola. Classification (NCBI taxonomy): domain Eukaryota; kingdom Metazoa; phylum Arthropoda; class Arachnida; order Araneae; family Linyphiidae; genus Hylyphantes; species Hylyphantes graminicola. Next base: position 55,908,584 of record CM043119.1, read on the forward strand.
ACAACTGTCATATATGAGGATTATTAATAACTAAACCTTCAAAATGGAATGTAAAGGATGAAAAAAACACAAATTTGTCGAGAGGGAGCTCTAATTTTATAGAATAAAGTGGATTATTGTTACTTGTTGCCAAATGGCAACAGTATGCATTAGAGGGTTAAATATAACAAGTCTTTTCGTCTTTTCCGTAAACTGTACATTAAATTTATTTCTCACCATTCACTGAGAAAAAAATTCTGTAAACATACAGAAATTTTTTTAGTAATGTTACGGAAATAACCAATTTTACAAAAAAAGTTTTTGTAATTCTGAACAGAAATCTTCATTTCTGCAGTTACAAAAAATGTTCTAGTATTTGCAAGTTGTTTCAACCAATCATGTGCTTCTACAAGACGTGTCACGCCATCATCGCCACTAAAGTTTGGTTAGGTTAGGTTTGAATTATCGTCGCACTAGAGCTACACGAACTAAAGTTTGGCTCGATCGGGATTCAAGACCAATCGCTATTTTAAATTTATAACTTAGTTGATTGTTTCAAATGAATTTCACTTCTCATTTCCTGACGTTCTGTGTGCCGACATAGTACAGTTGGCAGAGCGTTCGATTGGACATCTAAAGGTTCCTGGTTCGATCCAGGTTTTCGGCAGTCTGCAATTCCTCGGTAGTGTAGTAGTCAGTCTGTCACTCGGGAGACCGGGGTTTGATTCCACGCCGGGAAAGCAGACACTTTGCAATTGCACGGAAAGTGTGGTATCCATGAAATGTTCTTGTGTAGTTACAAAAACATTACTTGTGTGGGATACATAAAATAGTCCTGTAAATCTACATGATATAAACATGTAATGTTAACTAAAATATATTATGTGTTTTTACAGCACTATTTTTAGGTAATTATTTACTAGAAATTTTCTAGGAAAAGTTTTTTACAAACAAAAATTTTGTAATGGTTGCAGATTTTTTTTTCACAGTGTTTACAAGCACCTTTTTAACTGATTTAAATGCAAACGAAAGACTTTAAAGCCTCATTTTCTAATTGTCACATTTTTGTCACTTAGCACGTTCTTCCACTGACCTTTTCAAAGATGGGATGAGAAAGTTCCAACTGATGTTTTTTACAAATAAAAAAAGTTTTGTACTTTTAAAAAATATCTACAACTTTGCGTGTGTACACGAAGAAAAATAACGTTGATTATCGCCACAAATTTTTACCCAATAAACTATTTGCGCCAAGAATAAACGTTATTTTGCGTCATATCTATTCAAGTTTTGTATTTGTGTAAGTGTATTACTGAGGGCTGACATTCGCTTATGTTAGGATAAGTAAGTGATGCAAAAGATTATGGTTTACATATTAAAAAATATAAAACAATGTATATGAAAATATTAAATATAAATCGTTAAGTCACTGAGACTTATCAGGATTACAGGTTTTAGTCGGATTCAGTAAAACTTTATTCCATGCTCATCTCCAGTTCATTATTTTAACTATTGTTAAATTAGATTTTTTTCATTCAGTTCCTAAAACGGTTAATATTTAGCACAAAAATAAAAGAGTGTTATATTAGGTGAAGGATATCGCTAAAGTCTGAGATCGGTTTATGTTAGGATTAAGTAGGTGATGTTAAAGCTTATGTTTTAAATAAAAAATAGTACGATTCCTAGATTTGCTTTTAGGTCGTTTAAGTGTTGACCCTAATGCATGCATTATGTGTGAAAGTCGATATAGTAAAACTTTATTCGATATATATTCTTCAAATCAAAATTTTAAGTATAGTTAAATCGACATTTGGAATCGTTTGACAGATTCTTCAACTGAAGCACTGTCAAAAGTATCGGAATCATGGAACTTTCTAACTGCCATCACTATTTGGAGCCTGAATTTACCGATTTTGTGGTAAAACCAGAAAAAAGTGGCAAATAAGCACTCCAAATACCTAAAAGATTCCATGATTCTGGTGCACTCTTCCAGATTACGGTGCAAAAAAAATTTTTAACGGTGTAAAAAAGTTTTTTTTAGTTTTTATGAAAATTAAAATTTAATTTAACGTGGTTCTCTTATTAAAAGGTATGTATACAATTTTACAAATACATTAAATTATGCAATATGTTTTCAAGACATATTTTTTTAGACATAAGATTTTGTCACGATGCTGTGTTTTTTATTTTATTTTATTTATATTTAACTTCCAGCCAAATAATCTTCACCCAGCACGCATTCACATTCCCAGCTTTGCAGTTCAATTCCTTTTTTTTTTAACTCACCTAGCATCGCTTTCAGAAAAAGATAGCAGGGAAACTAGACAAAACTTGTCCGCCGATCACAACCGACTTGAAATTGCTCAACAGGGAGAGACTGCAGCAGTCGCATAAGCCTTAATTAGAGTTATGCTGTGGCCATCACTGGAAACATTGGATTGCTTCATTTTAGAGCACATTTGTTTCAACCGGAAGAAATTCATTAAAAAGAAGAAATCTTTATATAAGGTTATTTACTTGAGTGCTCTTTTTTGCGAAGTTACATGGCCAAAATGTTCAAAGAGTTCTTGGCTGAGAGGAAATATGCAATAGGCAGTGAGGATATTTATACGGCATGTTGGGCATCATTTTGATTTTAATTTTAATTTATTTGTACTTAACTTAAAGTTAAATATTATACATCAATTCTCTTTCACATTACCAGCTTTGCAGTTCAATTCCTTTATTTTAACTTGTCTAGCATCGCTCTCAGAAAAAGGTAGCAAGAAACTAGAGAAAACATCTCCTCAGATCACAGCCGACCTGAAATTGCTCTACCGGGGGAGACTACAGCAGTCGCATAAGCCTTAATTAGAGTTATGCTGTGGCCATCACTGGAAACATTGGATTGCTTCATTTTAGAGCACATTTGCTTCAACCGGAGGAAATTCATTAGGAACAAGGAATCTCTACATGGGGTTATTTACTTGAGTGCTGCTCTGTTTGGCGAAGTTACACAGCCAAATTGTTCAAAGAGTTCTTGGCAGGGAAAATATAAGGGTACAGCTGGGGAGAAAAAAAAACGCTCCACCCCACGTTTCTCAGCTGCTATTGGACAAGGAACTTTGTGAAAGGTGTCATTTTTCAGGAAATAGCGTAAGGAACTGAGAACTGGCAACAAAAATTGTATAAGGGGTCGTCTACATATTAAAATGTGTACCAACTTTGAAAATTCCAATAGCAACACCCAATTTTTTTTACATAAAAATGTTCAGCACCTTCAAAATACCCCATGTGTAAAAAAGAATTATTTACTTTGCATTATTTGCTAAGCTATAAGCATTCAAAGTTGAACGCCCATAATGTTAAAAAAGTTTCATAAACTTTTATTCATATCTCCAAAAATAAAAGGAATTAAAGAAAGTTTTTTTTTCGTTATATACTACTTAATCTTCCAAAAACAAATCACAAAAGTTTGTTCATCAATTTTTCAGTTTTAATAATTTTTTATTTAAATAATAAAAAATAAAACATTAATAGCAACCCCAATTTTTTTTACATAAATCGATAAAGTAGATCAAGTAGAACCAAAATCCCAAATTTTTTAATTCAAAAACAATTATTTGCCGAGTTATTGTAAAAAAACTGAAAAAGATGAATTTTAGGGATCGTGTAAAAAATTACTTGGCGAATTCGATCCTAACTTGCATTATCGTTTGGTGATTGAAAAGCATTTGTTGATAAATGTTTATTCAAATTATTGAGGTCTGAAAAAAATCTAAAACTCTTTTCTTATTTCAAGTGCATGCAATGTATTTTGTTTGTCGAATTAACTTTAAATTATATCGATTACTATGTTTTTAAGTATGTGTTATTTCCAATACAATTTCAAGAAGTGAGTATCAAAAATAAATATGCTAAAATATAATTGGAATTCGGTTTTCAGTACATTTTATTGTTACCACATTGCTTATTTAAAATTATTAGTGCCCACTTTCCTTGATTATAAATCATTGCCCAATCATTCTGAATAATTTTATTTTGCTTTCCTTAAATATCGTGTTAAGGTTGTAACCCTCGTTTTGAAATACATATGTGGTTTATATTACCGATAAAGGGCGACAAATTTTTAACAAACTTTCTGCAGCAATATTAATGAAACAAAAATTTGCATAAAAAATGTGAAACATTAATGCAATAATCATGTTAGTCAATGTGATTATAACTAATCAGCGTGTAAAATAAGCAGTGTCGCTTCGCGAAACGCGACACCAAAATGAAAATTTTGGATTGAATTTTGAATTTCGGATCACCGTATTTTGGCGACTTTCGGAATCCCCGGAGTTCCGCGATTTTCGGATCCTTAAATTTTTCAAAAGTGCTATGCATTAATTAAAAATTGCTACACACAAATACTGTGGTGTAGCAAAACTGCTATGCACACAAAAAAGTATTTTACACGCTGTAACTAATCGCATTTGAAAATCTGTTCGTTATAAATAACCGTATATGCGACTTAAATTAAAATTAAAACTTTTTATCTTCTAGTCTTTATTTTATTTCTGAATTTATAATTTCAAAATAAAAAAAAACATTAAAAAAATCACAATATTAGTGAAAAAAGTTCAATTCTAGCATCCGTTGGCGAGATTATGTTAACCCAGTTAGTTTGTTGTTTTGAAAAGACGCAACCCAAATATTACTGTTTTCACTTTAGAGATTTCCCCCTAAACGAGTTCAAAATTAATGCTTTAATATCTCAGCAAATAATGCAAACTAGATAATACTTTTTTATACATGGGGTATTTTGAAGGTGCTGAACTTTTTTTATGTAAAAAAAATTGGGTGTCGCCATTGGAATTTTCAAAGTTGGTACTCATTTTAATATGTATACGACCCCTTATGCCATTTTTGTTGCCAGTTCTAAATTCCTTACGCTATTTCCTGAAAAATGACACCTTTCATAAAGTTCCTTGACCAATAGCAGCCGAGAAACGAAGGGTGGAGCGTTTTTTTTTCCCCAGCTGTACACAAAGTGTTATGTGTTTCATGACATTTTATATTTTAAAAAATCCTAAGCAAGCCAATTTAAAACGAAGTCCTTTTAAAAGTTCTGAAAATGGGCAAAAATGTATGGTTTTTTCATTGGATAAATTTTAAAATTAATTCTTAATCAATTAAATATTTGTTATTATTAACTACGGAAAAACCGGGTCTAACTCTTAGAAGCCCAACATATTTGTCTACGAATAGAGAATTACTTTAAAATTACATTTTTCAAGTAATATTGTTTTTAAACTAGTTTAATTTTATTAAAAATTAATACAGAATTATAAATGAGTTGATGTGGTATTAGTAATTAAGCATTAGTTAATTTGTTTATTTTGTTTATTGAATTACGGAAAACATATATGTGATATCAAAGAAAAGGGAGCAAATTTTATTTGCTGCCAATTGAAAAACCTGAAAATATCAAAAAAATACAATCATATAATTTAGTTCAGAATAGTTGAAATGTTCTTTTGCAATACACATCTTTGCATAACACACTATGAAAGCACATCAAGTGATTGAGGCACAATTTTTTCTGCTGAAGTATGCAGGAATATGTCGATCCAAAATGTAAATATGGAAACGAAAAAAATCATTTGTCATCTAGAAAAGTTTAATATATCTACATTATTAAAAAATTTCATCCTAACTCGACGAGTCTATTTAAACACGTTTTTTAAGAAGTATTCCTGGTAGCACAACAATTTTGGCCAATGTCGCATGAGTATCGGTCAAACTTGGAGAACATTGGCTGTCATTTTTCATCGATTTTAATCATATTTCCCAGTTCTTTGAGATTTCATACCGGAAATTACGAAAAGTGCAATGCTTAATTTTACTGCAATCTCATAGTATTTTGCAAGTTAAAAGGCAAATGTTATGTTTCGCAATAATTTTCAATCAAGAATTTTGGATTTCAAATTTTTTTTCGTGTAATATTCAAACCAATATTGCACCCCGATACTGCCCAGTGTCGGTAAAATGTAGTCCAGGCGATGTGCATGAGCCGAGATTGGCCATTACTGCTGTGCTACCGGTGATGTATTTACTTTACCTTCCGTTAACTTTATACTTGAATTAAGATATCACACGACTTATCACTCCTGATTAATCACATTAAACGTCAAATTTCACCCGAAGCCAGCAAATAATTTTCACGAGGCCGCTTTATCTTCAATATGGATCACTTCCTTTTTTCCCCGAGCCTTTCCAAGAGTTCACATACTAAAAAACACGCATAATAGAAATGGAACCCAGCGGCAACTAACAAAATAACAGGCCCCCTGTGTTATTATGCGTGATTTGTACACTGCGTGGGCGTTATGCCGTTATGGGGGAGGGAGCAAAAACAGGCAGGCAAACACAAAGGCAGAAATTGTAGGTCACAGAGAAAGCTTCTTAAGCAAACAAGTCTCACAAAAGAATAGCAGGCGCCTGGGTTTAAAAGAGCCTAAACAGGCCTAACACGCTATAAGCCTGACGCCTACAACAGGGAGTCTCCAAACTAGAGAAACAAGTTTTCGATGTATGTTGCCTCTGTAAGAAAAAATACCGTATCGGCAAAAAGTTTTTGAGAAAATGAAAATAACTCGTTACATCAAATGCCGTGTGTTTATCGTAAATTCATAAGTTTTATTAAATATGTGAGCTTCACAAAGAATTTTATAAAGTTTTTCTGGTTATAATAAGTTAAATTTTCACTTTTTATATGTGTGGATGTTAATGACTCCAAAGCACCGAAATTGGGAATACGGGCTTCTTTCTTGCAGCAACCTCCACGACCTTGCAATTGCTTCAATATAAGAACTTAGTTGATAAAATATGACATATATTAATTTTCTATAAGATATCATTTCAAATAACGCTTTACCAAAACCTGTTCTAACAAGCTTTGATAGATCCACGACAATTTTACAACGTCTTAAATAGTCAGGAGTTTCTTGAAGTGAAGTCATGCCCAGACGAATTTCCGATATCCATTCAAATTGTTAGTTAAAAGTAACTTCAAACTACCTAAAGTTAAACATGTCATACCATAGAAAAGGGGCCCGGATGGCCGAGTGGTAAGCATCGCAGGCCAGCAGTCTGCGTGCTGTAACGGGCGCGGGTTCGATTCCCGCCTTCGCCCTGGGTGTATATTCCTCTCTTTGTGACAGTAAAAAAATCTTTCTGTGTCTGTCTTACTTGACGAAGACTTATAAGCGGCTCACTGAGCAAGCACACAAGTCGGAATATATATGTAAAATACCCTAACCCCTAACCCTAACCATAGAAATTAATTTTTTTCGGACGGCATTACTGCCTAAAGAATCTTGCATCTATGGTTCAACAAAGAGATCTTACTTACAACTATGGTTCAAGTCATTAGTCTAGATACTGCAGTTTAAATGCCCACGGCAATTTTCAAATGACGCTTTACTACCCAAACCACTTATAACATGCTTTAATTAGTCCACGACATTTTAAGAGATCATTTTGCATACAACACAAGATTATTTATACTTAGAAGGTATTTGAGTTAAGAAAATGTTTATAAAGAGTTTCATTTACTACAACTGTCTCTGACAATTTCTGCTGTGGCTCATATGGTTTCATAGATAAAGAAGAATTTTAAACCCTTTTGTTAAACGTTTAATCAACAATACGTTCTTTTGTTTTTAGACACATTGTAGGTCAATTTCTCGTTTATTTTTCGCTTTCAACGCTACCTGCACTGCGGACTTAAAAAACTGTAATATTTTAACTATAAACTATTATATTTAAAACCATAAATATTTTAAACAGCCATTTAATTTTATATGGATTTTCAGTGGAAAGATTATGTCAAAGGAACTTACAAAACGAAATCATTCTACAAATATTTTACTAACCATGCACATTTGGACGAAATCACGTGTTGTCCTGATCTTTTGTAAGGCCTGTTTGGCCCGAGCTCAGATTTGCCAACTTTTAAGGTGCTGTATATTTAAGTTGTTTTTTGCTAAATGTTATAGACTACCAAAATCTCATTATTTTTTTTTATATTTAAGCCCCACTTTTTTTTTATCTAGACTTTGAAATAGACCCTGACTTAACGTGATTGGTCTGATCAATATAGTAAGGAAAGAATATAGAAGAAGTTTAACACATCTTTTGCAGTAATTTATTTAATCTTCACTTTCTTGCTGTTTCATTATTGTTATTGTTATTTTGTTTAGGGAGTTATACATGATAGTTAAATGATTATGGGTGAACCTTTCAAAACGGTCAGTATACACCCTATTCATTTTAAAGTTAATTAATATTGATAATTTACTAATATAACCTATAGCAGAATCATGAAAGAGGAATAAATATAGCCGACAGTAACTCGTTTTTAAAAATTGAATGCACAGTCAAGTAGATCACGAACACAACATTTATTTATACATTTAAGATACAATGACATCTACAACCTACTTGGACAACCTAACTTGGGTAACAACAAATAGTAAAAAGGCAGGGGGGAAAACGCAATTGGTCCGTTAGTTGTAAATTCTTGTAAGGTAATATGTACATACAAAATGATCTTAATACAATTTAACCAAAATACATTTTTAATTCTTCTAAAATTGCTAAATTTTCTCAAATAATATTCAAATCTGTTAGACCTTAAATGAAATTAATGTTTTATATATGTTTTCTGGATTTATTACAAAATAATTTATTGAACTCTTTACATCAGCGGAAGGATCTTCTCCATAGCATATTTCTATTTACCCAACTTAGGTTGGCAAGGAGTGTAGCCATATTAAATTCTATCGGGGAATGAACAATGACTTAACACTCTCAGAAATAACGCTTTCATTTTTGACGATTCGTGAATCCTCAAGCCTCATTTCGCTAATTTTGAGGATTGTTTCGTTAAACTATCACGTGACTTTTGAGTAAACGCGAATCCTCACTTTTACGTTCGTGATTTGACGATTCTGTATCTTGATTTTGAGGAAACTGAAACTCATTGTTGTACTTATATGCTCAAAAATGACGAAATATTTCTTTAGATTAGACGACATTCAAATCATCATAAAAATGACGATTCAAATTTCCTCACTTTGAGGAAACGAAAACTAGGAGTAAACGGATCGTCAAAATTAAGGAAAATTTCGCCGTTCATGAGCATTCATTTTTGAGAGTGTATATTTACAACACAATTGATTATAATTCATTACCGATTAACTTCGGGAAAGAGGTCCTGGAGCAGAAGAAATGTATTGGCTTACTTGTTATCAGCAGGGTTCTCTCAAAACTCACAGTCGCTAGTTGCAATGAGAACATTTTTTTTCGAGTTTGCAACAACAAAATAAATTGATAAATTTCGTCGCAGTTACAGGGATTACAGTTTTTCCAAAAAGAATAATAATAATAATCGTCAATACTAACTTTTTTATATCGTGGTTTAAAAGGATCTCGCCAAAAATAATTATCCCAATATCAGAAATCTTTACCTATCCTAAATTTTTCAAACCATTGCTGTGATCATATAATCGCCAAAATTCGACAGTCCTAAAATTGCCCAACATCGATCCACAGTTTTCGAAACTTAGGCGATCTTCATACAATATCCAAATTGTGGCCATTGTGAAATCCCCCAATGGAGTCATTATCAAATATGGAAACTGACAAAAACTGAAAACACTCAGGTGACAGCAATATCCACAAACTTTTGGGCTGAAGTAGATAGTAATTGCTTAAATTTTGAAACTCCAGTTTATAATAAAAAGACGAAACTCTTGTGATTCCAGAAAATTGCTAAACTCCGGTCACACTCATCGGCGATCTTAAAACTGTAAATTTGGGTACAGTGTTTGGATGGTGAAAAATAGCGGAGATTATTTTTATTTGTTCATATTTAGAAAAAGATTCATAAGATAAAAAAGATTAAAGAAAATTCTAGATCAGGCCCTATTCCGGATTAAAGCAATTGGTTGGTTATAATCCATGCTCCAACGTCTATAATAATTTTGAATATTGAAATAGATTGCTTTGATATTTTGAATTCTGTTCATTTTGCTGTTCCATGTAGATTTTTAAGATTATTTGATAATACTCTTACAAAATCAAAGTTCTCTTTTGATCTAGATATTTTTAATATGTCTCTTTAAGTTTGTAAAGCCTCATGTGTTCGTTCTAATTCTTAAATGATTATGTCTTTTTATAGTATTTTTGCTGCCCTATTTTGGTGTTCTATTTGTCTGTGATTTCTCTTAGTCCCACTGTAATTGGATTCTTTTATCTGTATAGTGTGTGTAACTAACGACTAAAGTTGTCTAAACTACGACTGGAGGGTATTATTTAGTTTAGTTTATTTCTAAATAAACTAAACTAAATAATACCCTCCAGTCGTAGTTTAGAGCCAAGGGTTTCTTTTAGGTTTGGATTGCATTTCGGGATGTTGCAGTTTCAGTAGCTTGAATTAAAAAAAATTATTGTAAAAAAAGTTATCGGGATTCAATAATTGTAAGGGTTAGAAAAAAATAGTTAAATACGTTTTAATTTTAAAATGTTTTAATTTAATAAATTAACATCGCATACTTATTTATGTTCGCCAATATGGTCCATGTGACCATTGGTGTTCTGTCTACTGTATTATTATTTTTCTATTTATTTTTCCCCTCAAATTAATGTCTGATTTTTTTTTGACCAATAAATTATTATTGTCATTATTATTATTATCATTATTATTATCATTATTATTATCATTATTATTATTATCATTATCATTATCATTATTATTATTATTATTATCATTATCATTATCATTATCATCATTATTATCATTATCGTCATCATCATCATCATCAACAACAACATCATCCACAACATCATCATCAAAAAAAAAGAGTAAGCTTCATTAATTTTACAAATTGGCGCGTGATTGAAAAATGTGAATGGGAATATAGTAAATGGAAAAGTGAATGCTCTATATCAATTAAAATTCAATTTTTAATTTTTCAGTTTGTAGTGTGCGGATTTTCTAAATAAACTAAACTAAACATAGCCCCCACCAGCCGTAGTTTGGAGCCCCCTGCCCTACACCATGAATGGAGTGGAGGTGCGAAAAGATCACAATGTAATACGCCCTAGTTTTTCAACACCGTGTTTTCTTTTTTTATTGCTTCTTTGGCACGAAGGCGTACATAATGGAGGTTTCTTTTGAATTCTACGGTCCACTGAAAGATACCCGTGGAATTATTGTGCAGATTTTTGACAGAGGGTGGCACGGGAAACGGGAGGCTGGTGTCAACCAAATGAAGGTTTTTTTTTATTGCAGACGATTTTTTTCTCATTGTGGTTTGGATTGCATTTCGTGATGTTACAGTTTGAAGAAATTGACTTAAAATAAGCAAAAAAATATTGCGATTCAGTTTGTAAGGGATACGAAAAGTACTTGAAACAAGTTAAATATTTAAAACAAAAATGAAAAGAAAGTGATAGAATTTTACGAAATTGGTGCTTCATTATAACAATTAAATGTAATTTTCATTTTCAGCGCTGAAGTTTTGTACTGAACACTGTTGTAGTTATTCATATCTTTTATTATTTCCAGATTACAAAAAAATCTCACCTATGTATTGAAAAAATATATTAGTTTATCATAATGTTTAAAACTTTATTTGGGTATTAACTACATGTCTAACAGATATTTTAGAAGGTAATTAGATATATATTGTAAAAATTCGTTGTATGTATACTTGTTTTAAACTTTAAAGTTAAAAAAAAATTATCGCACTTGAAGCATATATGATTTAATTTCTTACAATAAATGCAATATTATTCAATTAATTATCTATGAAAACCTTCATATTAATTGCTTCACAAAAGGCTGCTCCAATAAATTATACTCAATGTTTTTAACTCACACCCCAGCTTTTGGGTAAATAACCGTTAGGTTTTATGTAACATGATATGAGTATTAATACTTCGTAAAAGGTATGCGTTTAATATAGTTGCATTACGAATGTCGGCCTATAGTTCAAACCGACTTGTCTCATTGTAAAAATATTTTACCCAGTTAAATTTACCAGCCAATTACTCAGATAAATTTCTGTGTTTTAGTATTTCCCTACAAAAATTTTTTTTAAAAATCTGTTTGATTGTAATTATCCAATCGAGAGAAAAACAGCTTTGCAAATGAAACGCTATCTACACATTTGCTCTTATACGACCGTACATAAAACAACCTCACTAAAAACCCTCTAACAGGTCTATCAAACCATCTCATCCGCCCATAAACCTCAAACTTAAAAACCTCTAACTTTTACTCGTCTCCAGAACCAGCCCCCCAAACAACTGTCATAAACCCTGAAGAACCGCATATGGAAAGAAGCAATATATTTTTTTATTATATGGGGGTGGCATCAGCAGGATTTGTTTACTTCGTAAAATGACAGACGATCCAACAAAGCAACCCCCCCCCATCCACCCCCGCACACCTGAAGTCTCGTGCCCCCCCCCCCCTCCCCATATATGGGCGCGTGCCACTCACTGTTTGGTAAACAACTCTGCTGACTCAGTTGCAGGCATAGAGCTAAGAATTGGACGTCGATGCTGCCGGACAAAGACCAATAAGAAAGCCGGTTTGCCAGTTGAAGCTATCGATCGCTCGGTAATAAGCTCAAATAACAGCTCTCGGCGAAGCATTTGGCGCTATTCTGTAGTGGAGTTTGTATATGCTTACTGCATTGGACTTGGAGATTAGTAAAAAGTATAATTACAACGTATTTTTCTAACCTGTGAAGGGAATTACCAATATCTTGTCTGATGCAGCCTACATCTGCACCAATAGTCAATTTTTGAATTTTTTTTAATCTGTTCAAAAATAAAAATATTTATTTCAGCATGAACTGATACAGAGTAAGCGGTTTGTTTGGGCTTACCAGGGCTGCTTGGCGATTTTCTGGAGGCTTCACTTTGTTTCGCGCCAAGCATCTCCCTCTTATCTTCTAAACTCTATGGTTGCAGGGCCTTCTTCATATCTTGGCTCGCGTCAAATCGAGATGCCCCCCTCTTATCCTATATGTTTCCCCCATATTCTCCGGGGCAAGCTGACACAGAAGAGTGATAATGTAGGCTAGAGTAACGAATTGAATTGATCCGGAGAGTGGAGTGTCTGGTTCTAGGGCAGGACCGTTATTTTGGCCCTTCAGTAACTGTAATGCATCATAACTATCTTTAAACCTTTGACCGTTTAGAAAATATGAGTAAAGTATGTTATTTGTAAAAAGTTGTATATTGAAAAAAAAATACAAGTTTTTTTTAATTAAAGAAACGCTGAAGCAAGTAATGTATCATAACTACGTATAAAACTATGTCCGCTTCTAAAAACAGAAGTAGTTAAAAGTTCTTTGTAATAAACTGCATAATGTAAAGAAATATTCAAAACTATTTATTAAGAAACTTTGCACAATTATCTTTAAACCTCAGACTGTTTTTAGAAAATATTCGTTAAGTTTTTTTTTTTTTTTTTTTTTGTAAGAAGTTGCATACTTAAAAAAAATTTACTTAAAAAACTCTGAAGCAAGTAATGTATCATAACTACCTTTAAAACTCTAACCGCTAAGTAAAATAGAAGTAGTTAAAAGTTCTTAGTAAGAAACTGCATAATGTAAAAAAAATTCAAAACTACTTTTAATTAAAAAAAACTTTGAATAATTATCTTTAAACCTCTGACTGGTTTTATAAAATATTCGTTAAGTTTTTTCTTTGTAAGAAGTTGTATATTATTTTTTTACTTAAGAAACGGGGAAGTAAGCAATGGGTCGTAACTATCTTAACCTCTGACAATTTAAAAAAAATTCGTGGAAAAAAATTCTTTGTAAGAAATCGTATAATGAAAAAAAATTTAAAATTTATTTTTCATAAGAAAAGTTGAAGCCCAATACTCATAAAAAGCTACATGTATTTTTTAAATTTAATTTATATTTAACTATTTATAGAAGATGTATATAATAACGGTAATTCTTGACACAAAGAATTTTATTGTGTAAAATTTGACATTTTTGCGCAGGATCCTACTTCATAAGAATAATGCACACATCACATGGGTGCATTATTCTTATGTTAAGCGAATTAATTTCGTTGATATCACTGTTAATGAAATTGATCTCATCGATGATAATGTCTTAGATGATGAAACGCTCTTGTTTCCATTTTTCCGATTTTTGCAATTTCATTGGTTGCCTCGGTTTCACTCGCAAAATGCAGGGCATAGAAAAAAAAGAAAATTTTCTTTCTATGCAAGCTTTCTTTAACAAATATTTTGGACAACCAACAGCACAGCAAGAAGTTGGCATTCAAAAAATTTAATAAATATAATATTCTTAGAAAATTTAATTTCGAATACCAAAACAAAAGTAATTACAGACAGCAAATGAAAACAAACCGTTATAGATGTTGCCATCGACGTCGTGAAACTACCCTATTTATTTGGACAAAATAGATTTTAGTAATTAATCTAAAATATTTTATTTCAGTTGCCAAGTCTATTGGATCCGTGCGATGAAAGTGAAAACGGATTTACCTGCTGTTTTCTATCAACAAATGACATTGTTAAACGATTGCCACGGTGAATACTCTGAAAACGAACCATACTTGTCCTTGCCAGTATTAAAAGCAATATAGGCTTTAAAAAGTAAAGTAACTTAGGAAATAATGATAATACTTTTTACAGCATAACATCATCTATATAAGAGGTTCCGTTTAAGATAGATGATTATCCGGAATTGAATTGGGTAAGTTCTGTAATCATACTGCTACTGTCTTTATTTTTGTGGACATATTATATTAATTTTGTAATGAAACTACAATAGTTATACGCGTTTCTGTTTTTAGCTACTTTTCATTTTTTAAAGTAAGTATTGACATGCTGAGGAAGGACCGAGGGGGGGACGGAGGGGGCTGTTAATCGGGAAAGCGTATAAAGTCAGAGGCTTAAAATTGCGTAAACAAATGGGGCCAATTGTTATAAGATCAAATCGGGATGAAACACGGCCTAGGTTTTACAGCTAATATATAGCGCCTAAAAATAAACAGTTTAGCACTATACATAAAAAAGTGAAGCACGAAAAGAAAGACGTTATTTTCCCCATATGTTGCTGCTGTCTGATTAGATAATACTAGTATATTTTGTGTTTTGACGCGTAAAAATATACCTGTCATTCAAATAACTAACAATTACACCAAACTATGCATTTTTCGTTTCAATTCTATGTTTGATAGATATTAATCAATTGTTTAAATGACTTTGACTTAGAAATGGTCAAATAAAAAATATATATTAAACCTATGATTATCTATGAATGGTATATGTGTAATGAAATGTATATGAGGAAGCTTTATATGTTTTAGAAATGATTAATGAAATTGTTGAAATTTGTTTATATCAACCTTTTCTCTTTACAGACGTATCCTCTGAAAGATACCGATGTATAAATCCGTCACTGTCAGATTTTTCAGCATCACACATAATTTAAAATATTATATATAAATTTTATGCGGTCCCTGAATTCGAAATATGGAGAAATCATTTAAAATAAACTTCTACAGAAATATAGCAGCAAAAAAATGTATTTTTAGTGTTTTGTTAGAAATTTGAAAATTTAATATCAGACATTAGTGAAGAACAATCTACACTTCAGTAAATTTACCTATCCCTCTGACAGTTAAGAAAAATATTTCAACTTCTCCAACTAGCATAACTTGTTTTCCTAATTTAAATTAATTCATTTCATTAATTTAAATTAATAATATATTTCCTCTGTTTTTATCATTTCGTCATTGGGACTTTCTGGTAACAACGCTCTAAACAAATCCTAACCATATGTCTCCCACGCAAGAAAACGCAACTTTAACATAAGTTGTTTTTGTGCGTAAGTGATATGCCATATGTGATATATCTGACATTACAACGACAAAAGCAGACGAACACAAAAGCGAGAAGAAAGCGAGTCTCGGAAACTATACATCAAAACTACGCTGTTTTTGTTTCAATCAGGAGTTATTTCCGTTGCATTGTAGCAGGGGAGCTAATAAGTGGTTGTTTACGAAATAAGGGTAACTGAATCTATCAAGGTTGAGTAATTTCGCTCACTGTTTACAGGATGTTCAGGGTGCTGTGTCTATTGGAGCTTGCAAAATAAGTCAATCATTCGGGGGCCTGACCCATGAACAGCGGCCATTACGGAGATCACTGGCCGGCAGCTTCTGTTCCAAGTTTTCGCTATCTGTTTTTGAATTGCGAGATTAAAGGCATATAACATAGAAGCTCATATATTCAGCCATTACCTTTATAATTACATTTTATAATTTTGAACATGGTTAGTTACACAAGTTAAAAATTGCATACATGGTAAAATCATAGTTAGAAAAAGTTACACAACGTCCCTTAAAGTTGGTTTTCGTTTAATTTCTTAATCCTTTCTTCAATAGAATTGTCAGGAATATAGAGTTATTCAATAGAATTAATTCTCAGGCCACGCAAAAAGGCTTCCTGACAATTGCTGAGGTTTCAATATAATGAATAAGCATCTTTACTTAAAATTTGCCTCACAAAATATTTAACGATAATTTCCTACAAAAGGAACCAAAAGCTCTTTTTCCAGCATCAAATTCATTTTCAGAATTTTGTTGATAGGTATTTAGTTTTACAACGTTTCCATTTGTTTAATCAAGTAGTGTTTTTGGGGATTTAATGAAGCATTGGCAATTTTAAGTAAGTATTGGTTAAATTTTAAAAAGCAGAGCAATTTTTGAGTGTCAGGAATCGGAAATATTTATTTTCCATAGATGAGTGAATATCATTTTATCTACCTATTTCGTCGCTTACACAGTTGTCAGAAATGTATAATAGTGATATGTTTGGGCAGATTTCGTATGCAAGGTAAAAAAATCTTTAACATTCTTTTAGAATGGGGGTCAATTTCCCTGAATTTTGTGGCTACATTTATCCCCTTCTGACTGTATCACCAAGTCCATCAAATGGTCCTTTTTCATGATTTAAGGTAAAGATGACCAACATTGGTGGCATAGAAATGTCATTCAATATTGCCTAACGGTTAAAACATTGCAATAGAGATGGTTTATTTTTAGTTAAGTGTTGCCCTTAAAGTTGGTTCTGCTTTCATTTTCTTTTAAGATTTGAAATTTTCCACATGCTTTGTCTTTCCCTTTGCTATATTTTTTTATTTTAGCTGTTGATTTAGCCATCTTAAACAAAAATTATCAAATATATTAAATCTACGAATATTAAAGCTAATTTATAATAGATAAACCAAACAGAAGCTGTGACTGACACTACGTTGTGACTTACACTACAAAGTTAAAATTTTTATAAATATAGAAAATGCTTTTTATTTTTAAATTTAATGGTGTGGAATTACTTACAATTTAATATAGAAAGAAAATATCTTACATATTTTGAACCAAGGCTTTATCTTAAAAAGTTGTAGAAAATTTTCCGTGACTTACACTACAGCCAAAAAGCCAAAAAGAGGATTTTTATCTTTCTAATTAAGTATCTTTTAGTTATAAATTCTGATTAATAATGTGTTTTTAAGATAGCTATGATATTGTATTTTAATAATTTTACCAAAAAATCTGATAAAAAAAATAATACTTAACTTAAAATTCACGAATTCAAAATGATGAAAAACAAAATCCGGTTAATTTCCAACCTGATGTCATACCTTTCTAATAAAAAAAAATTAAAACGGAATTGGGAAGGGTCTACAGACCGACAGACAAACGTACAGAAATCTCCTTAATTAATACCTAGTTTCATTCACTTATATATATTTTTTTCCAATTTTAAATAGAAAAACATTTTTAAATTTTTTTGCTCATCTCAAAATATCCATATAATGGTCATTGATGGCTTTCCCTACAATTAGGGAAAAAAATATAACTTTTCAAATATTAATATGTTTTAGTCTAGGAGAAAAGCGCAAAATTTTAATATCAATTCGAGTGAACTCACAGAACTATTATTTCTTGAGTAGTTTGATACGCAGGTAAAGAAAAATTTAAAAGACAGAATTCTCAAAGGTGGTAGCTTATTTATGGAAAAGTGTTTTTTATCGTTAAAATAATGCCTTTTCCCTATATCTTAAAACTCAGAAAGGTCATGACTAGAATAAATCTTTGTAATCATTGTCTTTCTTGTATATTTATTTCCATATATAAGGTATATGTATAGTAACAATGCAAACACAGTAATTTCACACATTTTCTTAATTTACACATTGAACAGCATAAAATCCAAGTTACGTGAAAGTATTTGACTTGATACCATAATATGGTATTATCATTTATCCTTGCATACTTTATTTATATTTACCGACCGAGATTCATTTTAAAAAAAAACTATTTTCTCCTCCCTATTATTATAGAATCGCATAATTGTTATCTGGATAAAATATTTATGCTGAAAAATACATTTTAATCAAAATAGATTTACATAAAATAATGAAACACATTCAGTTCTCACGGAGACTTGCCTAACAACGATCAGCTAGACTTTCTACTGAACACACTAAACGAGGGATGCACCGAAATCAGCTGCACACAAATGCATGACTCATATCTGCGTTCGATGTCAGGCCTGACCCCATGGAAGAACATGGGTCAGGCCTTTTTCGGACTCTCCTACACCCTCCCCCAAGTCCCCCTACTCCCTCCCCCCTCACTTTTCGCAAAAGGTACACAACTGATGGAACACGGAAGGCCTCGCATGGATGTTGATGTTGATGAAACTTAAAGGTTTGGAAGACCATCGTATAATATGTACCGCCACTGCAAGAAAAAAGACCATATGCAAAAACTTTGTTTTGAGAAAAACTCCTTTCATCAAAAACCAAGTAAAACATGCACTTATAAATTTGATCGAATATATGGATAAAACCATTAATAGGGTGCGTTACTAAAAAAATTTTATTGGCTTAAAATATTCTTATGCCAAAAATATTATACCAGTATTTTTTCTTTTTTTTTCAAATACCCCATAAAAAGGGGGGGGGGGAATGAATTTTAAAATTAGAACACACGCCCTAAAACGCTTTCTGGCTGTAACTTGGTATTTATGACGTCACTAGTAACTATAAACAAACTTTGAAACACCATTTTGGACTCTATACTTTAAGCAAATATGAACTATATCCGCTTCTGTAAAACCTCCTTCAATTATATATACTTATTACTTTAATAGTAAATTAGATTAAATTCAGTTTAATTGCTAGCAAAAAACTTCACATCGGTTTGTTTATACTGACTAGTGACGTCAGCCAAATCGACGTGTTTGTGATCACGTGACGTACCGATGAAAAATAAGCCATTTAAAATGATTTTTATGATTTATTTTTCAAAAATATATACATACGTTTGTTATTTTGGGTTCAAACTATAATTCATTCAATATTAGAAGGTATTTTAGCGATACCCAGTCAAGCACCCTATTATATGAAACACTTCGGATTTCAATAGGACAGATTATCCCTTTTTATGTGTATTGAAGATAATAACTCCAAAACGCCAAAATTGAAGATACAGTCCTCTTTCTTGCAATGTAGTAGTCTGGATTTATGCAAAGAAACATTAACTCGTTTAAGCCGGGAAAGAAAATCGATTATTCTCATTCTTTTGAGATCTTAATAAAATACTAAAATAAGAGCTTACTTACATATTTGCAAACACTAATGAAAAGATCTTAAAATGCATACAACTGTATCAGGACTTAATGGAAATCCCATTTTCAGTACATAAAAATGACAAATGGATGAAAAACGGAAAATGCTAATTCCCCGAAAATTAATTAAAAATATTTAAAAAAAAACAAAAGCTAAAAAAGAAAACTTAAAATAACGAAAAATAAAGAAAAAAAACAAGAAATTTGAACAATAAATTTTAAGATCAGTATACCTTTTCATTTTTATTTGTGAATTCGTTGCTTTTTGAACTCGTATTGATAACGCAAAGGGTTTTGGACCTTTATTTTTTTTTTACAAAATACCTAAATGCTTTTGGACTTGAATAAAAAAATAGTTATTTTCCTTTATCTTGCAAAAATCAAGGAACTGTGTTACAAATATGGTTTTCCGAATATGGTTTAAATTATTGCCAGACAGAAATGGAGACAGGCAGATTTTTCGACGGACCTATGTTGAAAAAACTCCTTCAATATCAGTACCTTCCAAAACGAGCATGTAGAAAACACAAAATTTCCAATGCAATTATTTATTTTAGTAAAAAGCTAATATCTATTGTAAAAGTCACTTTGAAACAATGTCGCCGGCCGCAACCATTCAGAAACACATTATTGTAATTCGACAATGAAATTAGAACCATTGGGATGTCGAGTTCTATTTACTCTTTATTCGTTCTTGGACAACTAATGTAATGCATTTCTCTCAACTAGTTTCTAGAGAACTTTTCACAGCAACAAATAATCCTTATACAAAAGGAAAGAAGAAAAAAATTCTTCCCTACTGTGAGAAACACCATTTAAACTTTTCTTTAACCTGTTACCAGAAAACGTTTCTCCTCCAAAAAAGATAAAGAAATAAAATAAAAAAAGGATAAGAACTAAAATAAAAGAACAGAGGGAGTTAAAGAGAAGGGGAAAAAAAGTAATTTCAGACCGACACAATGACTGACAAACTGTCCAATGTTCAAAAACCATGCTCTTTCAGAATCAGCGCCCTTCAAAATGTGTAGAAAACCCAAAACCTCCATTACAATTATATTTTTTAGTTTAAGACTAACTTCTATTTTATAAGGACTCTTTTCAACAATGTTGAAATACATTATTGTAATACAACAATGGAAATTCGCACCATTGCTATGTCAAGTTCTATTTTCTCGTTATTAGCTTTTTGACAACTAACTTCTCTGAACTAGAATATCTGGAAAAATTTTCACCGTAACAACTAATCCCTATACAAAGGGAGAGAAGAAAAAAAAATTCTTCCCTGGTGTAAGAAACACCATTCAAACTTCTCTTTAACCTGTTACCAGAAAACGTTTTCCTCAAAAATAAATACGATAAGAAATAAAATAAAAGGGACAGAGGGATTTAAAGAGAATAAAAAGTTATTTCAGACAGACAGAATGACTGATAGACTGTCTTAACGTTCAAAAACCATTCTTGCAGAATCAACACCCTCCAAAAAGTGTAGAAAACCAGAAACTCCTTTACAAGTTTTTTTTTAGTGGAATACTAGCTTCTAGTTTATAAGGACTCTTTGAAACAATGTTTAGAAATACATTATTGCAATACAACAATGAAATTAGCACCATTGCTATGTCAAGTTCTATTTGCTCGCTATTAGCTTTTAGACAACTTATTTAATGCCTTTCTCTGAACTAGAGTATCTAGGAAACTTTTCAAAGTAACAAATAATCCCTATACAAAAGGGGGAAAGAAAAAAGCTTCCATAGTGAGAGTAACACAATTCAAACATCTCATCAGCCCGTTACCAAAAAAACATTCCTCCTCCAGCTCAGTATCTTGCGAAACGTGTAGAAACGCAAAATATCGTAGGACAATTCGGCATTTTGTGGAAGATTAACTTCTAGTTTATAAGGACACTTTGAAACAATGTTTAGATACACATTATTGTAATGCAACAATGAAATTAGCACCATTGCGATGTCGAGTTCTATTTACCCTTCATTCGCTCTTGGACAACTAATGTAAAAGCAAATAGTCTTATTTCTCTGAACTAGTTTCGAAGAAACTTTTCACCGGAACAAATAATCCCTATACAAAAGGGAAAAAGAAAAAAACTTCCCTAGTGAGAGTAACACCATTCAAACTTCTCTTCAACCTGTTACCAGAAAACGTTCGAGAAAAAAAAAGAAGAAAAGAAAGAAAAAAAAGATGCGAAATAAAATAAAAGGAACAGGGGGAGTTAAAGAGAAGCGAGAAAAAAAAAGATCCCCGGGCAAGTGGAATTTTCCATTCCACTTTCCCTATTTCATCCCTCCCGATCACTCCAACCAATCACGAGCGGGCGGCACATCCACCACTCACAGGACCCTCGCTCCAATGACCTATAGGAAACTATCATCCCCCGCGCTCAGCCAATCAGACACAGTCTCCAATATCCCCCCCCCCCCCCCCCCCTCGTTGAGTTGACGGAGATATTTCGGCCCAGAGACACTTCAAAAATACGGAAATTTTACGGGAATTTGTACTCGGATTGTTTTTTTGGAATGGAAGGCGGTGTGTTCTCGGAGTAGGCAGTTCTCATTTGTTTTCGATGTGAGAGGGTTTAATTAGTTGTTGTGTGGAGGTATTACATCTTTTTTAAAAAAAAAGTTATGACGCGCATTAGTACTTCGAGTCCGGCTCATATGAACGGGACGGATGCGGTGCATGAAGCCGCATTGCCCATGACCAATGGAAAAACGAATGGTAAGTTTTAATTAGTTTTCTTTGGAAAGTTTAATCACTGAGTGCGTGGAAACTGCTTTTAATACTACAATTCAAGCAAAAACTCCATTGAAATATAAAACTATGTTCGAAAAATAGCTATTTCTAGAATTAAAAAACAAAATTGAATGTGGTTTATGAAAAATATAGTGGTTCATATAAATTGTAATTTGAATAGTGTCTTTTTTAGTATTGGACATTCAAAATAGTAAATAAACCAAAACACAAGACTTGACTTATTTTAAGGTAATTCTATTTTCGTGTATCAAAAGCAATAAGCTATGAACATTAAATATTAGACACTCCTTAAAGTGCTATGGTTGTGATAAGAGAAAAATTCCCTTTAAAGCCGTTTTAATTTTACAACCAATATGCCAACCTTAAAATGAAGTGTTTGCTTATAAAATCATATCTAAAGAAACAATTTCGAAAAATACAATAGATGTTTTATTCATTTTTCACCAGATCCATAAAGCAACACATATAAACATTATACATTATTGTATAATGTTATACATATTTCCTCATTTTCTAGTACAAAATCCATCTAAAACTAGCTGCTTTGATTTTTCTCTTAAAACTAGTTTATCCACAAATATCGATGTAACGAAGCGCGATATAGCGAGGGGTTACCATATTTTAAAAAAAATTAAGTCCTGCATATGTTTTAAAAATGGCAAAGTTCCCCAATAGCAATTGTTTTCAAATGTTGTACAAACTAATTAAATTTTGCTTTGTCATAATGCTGTAGAATGTCCAACGTTTTGCCTTTGTTGATACCCAGTATCTCTATGGAAAGAGATAGATTTGGTTTACATGCTCCAAACCGTTCTTTTGCAAAATCTTTTTCGTGTCAAATTCCACAAAAGATTTAATAGTCATTTGGTCACTTAGTTCTGCTCTTGAAAGCGAAGTGAGATACTTTTGTACCATGCTAAGTAACATGTTATTGTTTTCATTCATTTTGCTAAAGGATTTTATCAAAAATTATTTAAGAAGTACTATTACCAAACACTGCCGCAACTTAAGCAAAAGTTTAGTTTAGTTAGAATTATCATCACTATAGCTACACGAGGGCTATTCGCAAAAGTTTATTTACGAAGCGGCGTGGCGTAAGAAGAAATTGAAATACTTTTTCGTATATTGAATTTTTATTAATTTTTAAAAAATGACCATAATACATTTTTGTAGATATTTCAAAAGAATTTTTTAGTCTTCAAAGTTGTTAAAACTTAAGATTAATGTACCTGCTACTGGATAGTTAGTATTCCATCAGTTTTTTGTTAGAGAATCGCTGCTAAAATATTGCAAAATGTATGCGTTGTATTTCCTATAAAGGCAGGTCTTTAAAACGGAATAAAAATATTAATTATTAATAATTAATCTTGACTGAATTAATTAATTATTACTTTTTTAATTTCTTTTTTGAAACAATAATATGGCAAAGTAAATAAAACAAAATTAAATGTACTAAAAATGAGGTATTGCACAATTGTATCAACTACTTACTGGGCAAAGGAATAATATAGATATATTTTATTGTTACAACAATAATTCCTTAGTCATTATTGGTAAATTAAAGTTTAGTGGTAAATTAAATAACGTAGTCGAGAAAGAAACGTGATGGCGCAATAAAACAAACTTCAACCACGTACTGAGGATTGACAATACATATATAATGTTTTAATCTTGTAGGGTTACTATCACGTATAACAATAAATTTAACATTATAAACAATCAAGAGCAATACAACTGCCCAAGAATTATTTAAATAATCCTAATTATTTTTGTTGGTTGCTTACTTGTACACTGCTCAAAACAATTAGGGGAATGCATGGTTTAAACCATTTCGCCCCCAATGATTCCGTTTGGTATCATCAACTTCCGATTTTTTTCTCATTAAGTCGAAATCGTACTTATTTATCGTCAGATGGAAGAATCACGTCTTTTGAAGAATTAAATAATGTTTGTTTTAATTGAATGAAAATATGAAAAACATGGTAAAATAACGTTCACTCCCAAAACCTTTTATGAAATAAATTGACCCTAAATTCTTCACGCTTGCATTCTTAGAAGTCTAAAATTTGATTTTACCTTTTTTTTTCAACTAAAATTTTGAAAAAAAAAATAGTTTTAATTTATTCAAAAGTTATGATTCCATTTTTTTGCCCCTCTGATCTTAGTTAAAAAATTAAGATTTGTTTCCCTATTTTTTACCATTTCAATCTGGATGCATAAGGAATCTATTTCACCAATTTTAGATTTTTATAATAAAAATAGAAGTTGAAATTGAAAGGATCAATAAAAATAACGCAAAGTGCTCCCCTAATTGAATCGGTGAGTGCAGAAACCACTTCAGTCCAAAAAATCCGAAAACTCGTTTTCAATGAAAATAAGCGTAGAAAGGCAAGATGCGTGTTTGGTGAAAAAAATACGTTAGTCTGTTGAGTAGTTCCGTAAATACAGGACGTTTGTTTCGAGTGTTGAGTGCAGAAACAACATGAGTCCAGTGACTGACGTTGTTTCTGCACCCACCGCCTGATCGCATGACCAGTCTTGTCAGGTTCCTTGCCGAGCATGCGCGTGTGATTAACACCCTATGGTGAGGCTTGTATTGAAGTCAGTTCAGTCAAGTGTTTCAACGTGTTCTAAGTTAGTTTTCAACGTCTACTGTCAGTCTTTTGCAATATGTCAGTGAGTCTCACAAGCAGTGAGAGTGATAATGAAACAGCACCCAAGAGGAGGAGGAATGAAGAGAGTTTCGAAGAAACGCGATTAGAACATCTAAAGTACGTGGGGTTGAACACATCAACTAGAAAAGGCATCTCATTCCATCTCGATCAACAGGGGTGCTGCTTGTAAGTGTAAATTACAATGCTTTACTAACTTTAGCGTTGATGAAAAATCTGAATTTGTTGCTAATTTGAATCAGTTCAAATCAAAAGCTGAGCAAGATATTTTCTTACAACAACTGATCGAAAAACACGCCATTAAGCACAGTGTGCCAAAAGAAGCAAAATTCAAGTTTGCTCCCACCCGATATAAAGAGTTCCGCTATAACTGAAGAAAACATACATTTTCATTGAAGGATTACAAAAGCACAGCTATCATTTGCTGAGACCTGCATTCCGTAACGTCGTTATTGATTTTCCTTCAAGTAAGCCTACCCATCAGGGAAAGTTCCAATCAACATTAAGAAAATGGAAGACATCCAGAAAATGATTGTTCATATTCCTGAAAACTTCAAAGTTCTTATGATGAACTATTCACCTGGTCAACCACTGAACATGACAATGATACTATCGTCGAGAATGATCTATTTTAAGAGCGTTTCAGTTTGTTATATTCCTGTCTTATGACTTTGCAATACTGTAACTTCATTTCTCATGTAATATGGAAAAATATACATTTGTAATTTTTGTGTGAAATTAATTAAAATAAATGTTATTAACAAAAATCGAAACAAAATTAATAACGAATACAAACTTTTAACGAATGGTTATCTTTTTCCAAGTTTCCTACAGTCTGTAAAAACAGTTGAGTGCAGAAACAGCATTAGTCCAAATCATAGTTTTAATTCTCCTGAGCCTAATTTATGTGGAAATTAGGTAATTTTTTTTATAACAGCAGCATAAAAGCGTGTTATGACAAAGGAAAAAAAAGTTCGCAAATATTTTAAAATTTGGAGGAGTTATTACGTTTTTTCTCCCTCCTGAAAAATTTGAAATTTGTGACTGACGTTGTTTCTGCACTCACCGATTCAATTGTTTTTAGCAGTGTATTATGAAATGCACGTAGAAAGGAATTTTCGCATACCCTGTAGAAGTTGCTTTACCTTGTGGTTTATCTTAAAGTTGGAAAGCTACGCAAAGACTTTTCTAAAATAATTCTCGCGTTCCTTATTTTTTTGGAAAAGGATTATTGTGAGAAAAAGGTATACATAAAAAAAATAATAATTTACCGAATTACTTTTAGTGAAATAAAATACTTAAAAAATTATTATTTATAAGAAGAATTTTTCTGATACTTGTAGAAGTTACCTTGTGGTTGGTCTTAAGGTTGAAAAACGTTTCTAAAATAATGCTCTAATTTAAAACTCTATTTTAGGCAAATTATTATGTTAAGAAAAAGGTACAAAAAAAAGCGTGATGTTTTCTCGATCTACTTTAGCAAATAAAAGTTAATTTTTTTTTTTATTTTTTATACTTTTAAAATGCTTTACCTTGTAGTTAGTCAAAAGGTTGAAAAACTTACATTAAGTAACTATGTTTCTAAAATAGTACCCGCGTAGAAACATTATTTTTAAGATTATTTTGACAAAAAGAGTTATGTTTTTTCTTTTTACTTTATTAAGCTAAAGTACTTAAAAATTAGTGTATATATATTTTTGTAACCCCGTAGAAGTTGCTTTGTTAGTCTGGATTGGCAATTTACATAACGTTACGATGTTACAAAACAATGCTCGCACAAGAAACCTGATGTTTAGGCAAATAATTTTGCCGATAAAAAGAACGAAAATTTAAAGAGTCAAAGCTCCTAAAATAATTTTTTTTCGTTCTTTTAAAAATATTTTTTACGGATACCCTGTAGAAGTTGCTTTACCTTGTGGTCAGTCCAAAGACTGAAAAACCACCTTTGAGTAACAATGCTCCTAAAATATTAACAAGAATCCTCATTTTTAGTCAAATTATTCTGTTTAGAAAAACAAACAAAAATAGTCACAATTCTTCTGTTAACTTACAGCGAGTAAATATTTTTCTTTGTATTTATAGAAAGAATATTTCGGTATTCTGTAGAAGTTTCTTTACATTGTGGGCAGTCTTATCGTTAAAGAGCTCATTCCAGGTAACGATAGCGTTAAGACTAACCTAAAGCGATTATACAATTAGCTAATAAAAAAAATAAGCAAAAGATTTAGTTGAGAAAAAGTACGCAAATTAGTAATAACGTCATATATTTTCTTGTTAAACTTCCTTGACTAAAACACATTGAATTTTAAAATAAAAAAACTTACGCAGAAGAAGTTTTGGATATCCTGTAGAAGTTGATTTACCTTGGGGTCTTAGCGCTAAAAAGCTCATTCTAGGTAACGATGGTGCTAATAAAGCGATTATACAACTAGCTAATAAAAAATTTAATCGAAGAATTTAGTTGAGAAGAAGTATGCAGAAAAAATGATGCCATCATATTGCTTTCTCGTTCCACTTCATCGACTAAAATACATTGAATTTAAAAATAAAAAAAAGTATTTACGAAGAAGAAATTTCGGATACCCTGTAGAAGTTGCTTTACCTTGGGGTTAATCTTAACGCTAAAAAGTTCATTCTAGGTAACAATGGTGCTAATAAAGCGATTATACAACTAGCTAATAAAAAATTTAATCGAAGAATTTAGTTGAGAAAAAGTATGCAGAAAAAATGATGCCATCATATTGCTTTCTCGTTCCACTTCATCGACTAAAATACATTGAATTTAAAAATAAAAAAAAGTATTTACGAAGAAGAAATTTCGGATACCCTGTAGAAGTTGCTTTACCTTGGGGTTAATCTTAACGCTAAAAAGCTCATTCTAGGTAACAATGGTGCTAATAAAGCGATTATACAACTAGCTAATAAAAAATTTAATCGAAGAATTTAGTTGAGAAGAAGTATGCAGAAAAAATGATGCCATCATATTGCTTTCTCGTTCCACTTCATCGACTAAAATACATTGAATTTAAAAATAAAAAAAAGTATTTACGAAGAAGAAATTTCGGATACCCTGTAGAAGTTGCTTTACCTTGGGGTTAATCTTAACGCTAAAAAGCTCATTGTAGGTAACAATGGTGCTAATAAAGCGATTATACAATTAGCTAATAAAAAATGTAATCAAAGGATTTAGTTGAGAAAAAGTATACAAAAAAAAATGATGCCATCATATTGCTTTCTCGTTCCACTTCATCGACTAAAATACATTGAATTTAAAAATAAAAAAACTTACGAAGAAGAAATTTCGGATAATCTGTAGAAGTTGCTTTACCTTGGGATTAGTCTTAACGCTAAAAAGTTCATTCTAGGTAACGATGGTGCTAATAAAGAGATTATACAATTAGCTAATAAAAATTTTAATCAACTGATTTAGTTGAGAAAAAGTATGCAAAAAAATGATGCCATCATATTGCTTTCTCGTTCCACTTCATCGACTAAAATACATTGAATTAAAAAAAAAAAACTTACTAAGAAGTTTCGGATAGAAGAAGTTTCGGGAATTCTGTAGAAGTTGCTTTACCTTGTGGTTAGTCTTAACGCTAAAAAGCTCATGCTAGGTAACGATGGTGCTAATAAAGCGATTATACAACTAGCAAATAGAAAAAATTAAGATTTAGTTGAGAAAAAGTACACAAAATAGTGATGCTATCATATTGGTTTCCCGTTCCATTTCAGCGACTAAAATACATTACATAAAAAATAAAAACGAATTAAGAAGTTTCGGATATTCTGTAGAAGTTGCTTTACCTTGTGGTGGTTAGTCTGAAGAACGGGAAACTTTCTCCAAGCTACGACGTTTCCCAAATAGTTTTCCAGTGCAATAACCTTTCTCCAAATCGAATAATTAAATTTAAAATGTATTAGGTAATATTTATGTATTATATCAGTTTCAAAATGTAGAAATGTATTATTCATTGGGTTTACGACAGTTTCTGAAAGTTAGGAACGCTTCCACAATAAGATATTCAGAAAAGAAACATTTGCAAAAAGTATTACACAGAAAATATACTTCTACATCAAATCGTAGGTCTTCATCATAATTATACATATTTCGATTTATAATGAAACATTGTTTCTTTTTCAGATATTTTTCCGAATAATTATGTCTTTGAAAAATATGCATAACAGCTTAATTAGCTTTGTAATACGGTAACCTTTTATGTTTATTTTCAAAACAAGCTGATTTTTAAATTTTCATGCCGATAAAATCTTCATTACAGTTTTAAAAACATGAATATTTTTTCTATTTATGTTAACTATGCCAATTACTGTTGTCGTGCACTGTTGTCCAATCACTTATTGTTTAGTCGGGCAAAGTTATCCCATGCAAATTGCAGTTTAAAAATAAAAATATTCTAAACAAATATTACGTTATTAGCTTGTTTCAGGTGACGTGTTTCCTTCCAGGATTTCATTCCTGTTAATCATTCAATCGGTGCTGCGATTAGCGATATGTTCCCACGTGATATTATTCACCACTCTAGAAGCATTTTAATTATTAAAGGGAGAAACACGGACTTTCCATCAATTTAGTAAACTTGTAAATTAGCTATTACGCATGCATGTGAAATATAGGAGTAATTTAGGTCCATTTCACATACAGAGGTTCTGGTATTTTTTCTGTAATTTCGTATCTTTCGTACTCTTTCGTACGGCCCCGAGCAAATGGTCTATTAGGTATTTTACACACGTAGAAAAAATAGTAAGTGCGATAAATTTTGATATCGACGGTAAATTTTTTTACTGTGTATTTCTCTACAAATCGACCAAACTTTTTAACACTTAATCAAAACAAAAAAAACGGAAGTACGATTTTTACGCCGTAGCTGTCGCATGTGAAAGCTCCAATTGACTTAACATTGTCACTAAGGCGATGTGACACCTTAAACAGCTAAAATTGCCGGAACTTTGCGTGTGGTACAGCCTTAAATGCTTACAGTTTCCCCGCTTCCTTAAAGTAAACGAATGTATTGTGAAATCAACGAGACGCAATGAAATGAAGGTCAGTAAGAACATGACATAAACGTGTAAATGACAGAAAAGTCTGCTAAATACTTAACGTCAGTAGCAGCAGGCATTGCAAAGATTATTTTCTATGTTAAGAAAACAAGAAATGTATGTATCTTATTAAGCCATTAACAGCACTCTGTGAATACTATGTTCAATTTCATTCAGAATAATAACGTTAAATTTTGTTTTTTCAAATCTTTTTTTAGTGTAACTCAGTTTTTTTTACATAAATTGTTCTGGACTACAGTCTTTACTTGTCTTAATTTTGTTTATTTGGAATACTTTAGGCAAAGTATAATTTTTCATGTGGAAAATTACCTACTAATCGTCGTTGATAAGGGTTAAGCAATTTCTCGTACGAAAAAAAATACCAGATAGAATAGTTGTATTAAGTTTTTTATTTTTAGTCTACATACAATTTAAATTATATTTTTGTTTTACATTAGTGATAATGGATAGCAATAAACTTCGTTTTTCATACTTTTCATTCTAAAGAAAAACTCAATCAAATCATCTTCGTCTAACGAGAACAGCAATTCTTTATTAATAGGCTTT
This sequence comes from Hylyphantes graminicola, assembly GCA_023701765.1. NCBI lineage: Eukaryota > Metazoa > Arthropoda > Arachnida > Araneae > Linyphiidae > Hylyphantes > Hylyphantes graminicola. Next base: position 55,939,349 of record CM043119.1, read on the forward strand.
GGCTGTCTCAACTACACGATCCTTTCAGAAATTGCTAATAAAAATCAATATATTCCAGTTTTAGCTTCCACACTGCGTTTATAACGCAAAAAGTGGAAAATTCTGTTAAAGCTACACATAAACACGATGCGCCAAGAAATTCATCACACAAATACTACAAATACAGTCAAACCTCGTTAATGCCAACTCGCTTAACAAGAAATTTCGCTTAAGATGAACTGAAGGCGTTTTCCCGGCCTATAAAGCTTTGAGCTAATTGCTCAAATATCTATTACAAATTCAAAATACATACAAGTAAATTTAGTAACATGTAAGGAATAGTTTTTTTAATTTTCCAAAAAAAAGCGAATTATTTGTTTAATTTTGAAGTAGTCAGATAGAAAAAACTGCTAAGTTTCAAGATTTGTTTAGACGCATTAGTTTTGTGTGCGGAAGGGGCTCTAAGTAGCAGTTTCTGTTACAAACCAAATTGTATATTTTTCGGAGTTTTCGTGTCATTTTTTATGTCACTAAGTATCTATTTCCATATAAAACTATATATAACAGAAAATACCCCGATGAAATTTACTCCTATTTGAAGTGTAGGGTTACTCTACTTTGTTTAAGTTTATCCCGTTTAATACTGTAACGTTATTCCTTGTACACTACTCAAAAGAATTAGGGGAACGTATGGTTTAAACCATTTACCCCTTAATGATTAAATTTGGAATCATCAGCTTGCGTTTTTTTTTCTCACTAAGTTGAGCTCGCACTTATTTATCTTTAGATGGAAGAATCATGTCTTTTGAAGGATTTAATAATGCTTGTTTTTATTAAATGAAAATATGAAAAACATGGTAAAATAAAATTCACTCCCAAAAAATGTTTGAAGTAAAATGACTCTAAATTCTTCAAGCTTGCAATCTTAGATATTTAAAATCTCATTTTAACCTTCCTCACCCAATAAAGCTTTGAAAAAATTATTGTTTAAATTATTCAAAAGTTATGATTTCCATTTTTTCCCTTAAACTTTAGTTTTAATAAATTATGATTTTTCCCTGTTTTCTACTATTTTATTCCGGGCTAACAAAAGTACACAAAGTGCTCACCTAATTGTTTTGAGCAGTTTAGCTGTAGGTAATACATGCTACTATTAAGGGTTATTAGTGAGGAGAAATTATAAAGAAAAACTTGAGAGAAAGTTACATGCAAAAAAATGCTCCTCCATCCTATGACATTATATGTTACATTTAAAGTGGTCCTCATTCAATTTTGCATCATTAAATCTTTAAAAAAAATTATAAATAATAAATGATTATTTATTTATTCCTTGAAATTTTAATTGTGAATTTAATTGTTCTTAATAAATATTACTACGCATAAGTATGCATTACATTGCGCTATTAAAACTACATTTTTTGAAAAGTATAAACAGAAAAAGGCAATTTCTTGCAAAAAGTAGATAACACATCTCATAGAAATAAAATTGTCAGTCTACTAACGGTATTTCGATTGTGTATTATTACGAATATATATTATAATGTATTGAGAATCTTTACTTGAATGCCCACGATTTACAAATCTTTAAAAGAATTCATTTCATTGTTGTAAACATAATTTAACGTAGGTAAAAAAATCTGTATTTAAAAAAGAAACTTATGTATTTCTTATTGTTTAAAAATCAATTATCGTGAAAATTATGATACGGGTAACCCAAAGTTTAAACGTATGGAACTCGCTAGGTCCATTTCATGAAGATTTTGTATCTGGCGAAATTGAATCGGTGCAGAAGCAACCGAGCAACTTCCGAGCAGAAGCAACCGAGAAGCAACCAGAGTGCAGAAGCAACGTCAGTCACAAATTTCAAATTTTTCAGGAGGGAGAAAAAACGTAATAACTCCTCCTCTGTTTCTGCACTCAACACTCGAAACAAACGTCCTGTATTTACGGAACTACTCAACAGACTAACAGAGTTTTTGCACCCAACACTCAACTTGCCTTTCTACGCTTATTTTAATTGAAAAGGAGTTTTCGGATTTTTTTTGACTGAAGTGGTTTCTGCACTCACCGATTCAATTCTGCATGAAAAGATTTTTTTTTAAATACAGTTACAGTTAATTAAACGCATATCTGTAGCAAAGCCTACTGATTAAAAAAAAATGATTTAAGTATGTTTTATTGTATTAAAAAATTCGTATTTAAGTAATTTTCACGAATTTCACACGTAAATATTCGGCTGAAACGTCTGGAGGGTCACTTGGCCAGTCCCGTAACAATATTTGCCAGAGAAAATTAGCATGCTTCATTTAATTATTAAATTTTTTTGAAAAATTTAAATTTTATTAAAATAAATAAGACATTTCGTTATAAATAACTTAAATAATATTTGTAGTATTTTAAAATAATACCTTTATTATTAAAATTGGAACACTAAATTGTAAAAGATTCTTTGCTAAAATATAGAATTGATTTTTATATATATTTCCGAATAGTGGATGTTTTGACAAATAATAAACATTCTGACAATAGTAAAAAAATTTCTTGCGTGTTTTTGAAGATTGATTTGGCAGTTTTAAGTTCTAGGTGAAAAATATATGAAATAAAAACTGTAAATTATGTACATAGATGGCGCCATGATTTTCGATTTTCCTTAGTAAAAGTTAAAAATTGTGGCGCCATCTAACAAACATTTCTGCAATTTTAAATGCTTCTGCGAGGTAAATATATATTTTTTTTTTCAAATTATTAACGTTATTTGAAAAATTCTTAAGATAAATTTTTAATCCACTTTGACTTATGCTCAAAAATTATATTAAAAAAAGGTCAATTTATTCATTACAAGAAAAAGTTGTATTTTTGAGTTACTTATGTTATTTCTTACCCTTTGCCAGAAAGAATGAAAACTCTTTTTCATATCTTAAATTTTTTTATTTTCTTAGTTGCATTTTTTTTTTCAGTTCTTCCGATACATAACATAAGTCTCAAAGACTTTTAAAAAAAATAAATTCGAGTTAAGTTGTATATTTTATGAAAGTTCCAACTTTCAACTTCAAACAAACGAAACACAATGAATTAAACAATGAAAATTGTATTTTTGAAAATATCTAGAGTAATTAGATGCTTTAGTGTGGGAAGGCATGACTATAATGCTTGGAGCTGAATATATAGCACAAATTGAGGGAGTAACTCTGAAGAAGTTGGTTGGTTGGTACATGTATTTCCGGTTTGTGTGCATGATCAGATATACTTTTATAAACCTTCTTCAAGTAAGACAGGCACAGACAAAACTTTTACTGACACACAGAGAGAAATTCCACGCAAAGCGAAGGCAGTAATCGAACCCGCACCCAGTACAGTGCTCAGACTGTTAGCGATCTTAATCACTATTCCACCCTTGACCCCTTAAAAGAGGAGAAACACTTTGGCTCAATATACTGCCTTTGAAGTTTTTTAATGTATGATTATAATATTTAAATATCTATAAAGGTGTAATTAAAATACTCGATAATATTCAACTTAATCTCCCAAACCAATATTTGCATCATCAATTTACCATCATTAATCGAATTACTCAAGTACGTGAAGGTGTTCAACTCCTGAAAAATGCGCATTCCTTCTCTGAATTTTTTTTTATGTAATTTGATGTAGCGTTACTTCATAAAACTGGCGGAAACAGTTTGTATGAAAGAAGTTACCTACAATTATTTTTTAATTGAGAAAAGAATAAAATAGAGAATTGAATCACGTCGTAGGTGGCAACATCTCCACGGTCTTACTGTCATTTTTCTAGAAATACTTTAGTTTTGGTATTCGAAATTGAGTTTTCTACGAATATTTTAGTTATTAGTTTTGTAAAATGCCAACTTCTTGTTGTGCTGTTGGTTGTTCAAACCATGGAAACAGGCAAAAAGTACTTTCAATTTGAGAACAAAATCGGCACAACCAATGAAATCGCAGTACTGATAAAAAATAAAAACAAGAGCTTTACGTCAGCTGAAACAATCTCATTGGGTTCACAAATGCTCATGTGACAGCAGAAACTACCGCCGAATGGAGTAACTTCGTCCCGAACATAAAACTCTAGTGCTAATTGTGTAATTGATTTTTTTTTACTAATATATAAGTCATGGCAGAGTTAGATCTAATTGCAAAGGGAAGGTACGTTTCTAAAGAGAGTGCATTTAATAAAAATTATTAGCTTAAAAATATTGCGCCAAAGTTACCTTATTTAAGGTAGGCGAATACCCAAAATTCTAAAATTTTCAATATTACTTTAATCTTTTCCAAATTAGGCATAATGATTTCAAATATAATGAACAATGCTATTTAGGAATTTTTTCAATTTAAATATAATTTATTTATTTTAAATTGTGTTTTTCAACTAAAAAAAGAGGTTTTCGATAACAAGTCTACCACGTTGAATTCTCCTATAAACATTAATTATGTGTTAAATTCTCCGTTTTGAATTGATACATGCAATGACCCTCTAGAGTTACAATCAAATTACAAGAAAAGAAGTTATTAAGAAAAATTTTATGAAATAACTAAGAAAAAAGTTTTTTTTTTTTTCGATGAACTTACACTTGGACATTTTTTTTAAAAAACCTATTATATTTGCACCAGATGTTAGAGGCTTTTAGCACAGATATATATTGAAATAGAATCTGTAAAAAAATTTCAGGTAAATTAGTGTAAAACTTTTTGTGTAGGCGTAAACCCCCTTTTTTAGTTGAAAAACAACGTTTAAAATAAATAAATTTTCTTTGAATAAAAAATTGCCTAAAAAAGAATTGTTCATTATATTTGAAATCACTATGCCAAATTTTGAAAAGATTAAAGTAATAGTAAAAATTTTAGAATTTTGGGTATTCGCCTACCTTAACGCCCCAGGTAGCACAACAATTTTGGCCAATGTCGCTTGGGTATCTGCCAAACTAGGAGAATATTGGATGAAATCGATTATTTTCGAATGATTTTAATCAGATTTTCCCGTTTTAGAGGTTGCCTACCGGAAATTACGAAAAGTACAATACTTAATTTTACTGCAATCTTATATATAGTATTTTTCAAGTGTAAAAGGAAAATATTATGTTTCGCAATATTCTTCAATCAAGAATTTCGGATTTTAATTCTTTTTTCCAATAGTATTCAAACCATATTGCCCCCCGATATTGACCAGTGTCGGTAAAACATTGTCCATTTTGCATTGGGCGATGGGTTATGAGCCGAGATTGGCCAATTCTGCTGTGCTACCTGGGGCTATCAAAATAGTTTTGATATAATTTTTTAATTTTGATGCTTTTTTTCACATTCTATAAAACATTGGCTCGTAGAAGTGGTTTCAACTTGAACTGCCTCCAGCTAAATGTAGTAACGTTACACTAAATTCATGGAGTAACAGTCACTCGTGAAAGCTGGAGGCAGCACACTTTGTGGTTTTGCGAAGTAAATTTTCACCAGCTGTAGGATAGATAAGGTAGTAATCCCTCCTACAGTTCTGGGGCTGGGGAGTTCAGTCGCCTAGGCACTCGCCTAGCATACGAAAGGTCCCAGGTTCGGGTCCGGGCATCGACAAAAATATCTGCCGACCTATAAACGGCCTGTGCAGCCAGAAATTTCCGACGAATTATACCCCGTGTAAGGGAGTGCACGTTAAATATCCTTCAAAGTCCTAACGCTGTGTACGATGTCGCCCTTAACGTACGATGTCGCCCTTAACGGTTGCGTTGGGTGCCTATTAAGGTGTTGGCTCGTCACTTGACTGTGGTTCTAAAATACGACTCCCGTCACCAATACCCCTCGTGTAGCTCTAGTGCGACGATAATTCAAACCGAACCAAACCCTCCTACAGTTCTAGTGCTCGATATTTTCTCAACCAACACAAGCACCCAAAAGCAGGTGTTGTTCACAATAGTCTCTTATACAGTTTCAATATTCTTTCGATAAATTTTATTGGTTTTAAACAGACAAAAATTGTGACGACACAAATTATGTACCCACAAAAAACAACAAAAATTTAAGTAAAGCAAAATCACCAATTTCATACAAGAATAGAAACCACTTTACTATTCAGGCAACTTTCTCTACACGCATCGCCCAGCCCAATAAATCAGGTTTTCGAACAAGCTGTATTTTTACGACAAATTATATCAAATGGGGGAAAGCGAATAAAAGAGATCGAATGTTAAAAAAAAAATAGAATTGAAAGGGGGGCCAAAAGAGAATTTTCAGTCAGTGAAAGCTATAACTCCCCCTTTCCCCCAATTTTTTTTTATATCGTTTGCACCATACTCCATAAGTATCTGTGGGACCCCTACTTGACTACACTTTCATACACCCCTCTAGGATTAGGCCCGTGCAACACCCTCTGTAGCACGCGCCTGCATGACATCATTTGTGACGTCACATGTTCAGGTCAACGAACTTTTGGTGGTGGGACGCTCTGGTTGGGACCCCCAAAGGAGGGCAGGTTACGATTGAAATTGGTATCTGTCTTGTGATATAGTTTTATATTGGTCTCCTAAAGTATGAAAAAAACAATTAATTTAATAAAAAAATTTAAAATTATTTTTTAAGATTAAAAGATAACATATTTTTTTTAATGGACAACATTAAAAGATGTGAAATCTATATAGTTAATTAATCATGTTTAAGTGAAATTAATCTTTTTTTTTTCTTCATTACTAATGCATAATGCATTTTTGAAATCTATGAAGTAAACGAATCGCTGTGACGAAAGCATACTTAATAAATCCAGCTTAAGTGCAACAAAACTTTTTTTAATCTGTAACACATAACAAAAAATTCAGTTACTTTCTGAAAAATCTAACGATGTTACCTAAAAAAAGTCACTGTTTCAAGTACCCCGTTACTCCAATCCCTGATGATGGAGTGCATGTTGTTACCTTCAAGCTCACTTCCCCTTAAAATAAACGACGTCTTTCGGTTATAATCCATCAACATTCTCCGTCGTCATTAAATTCGAACAACAGCTAAGCCATGACTTTTGAGCGATTATTCGAATCCTTAGGAGGGAATTTGAAGAATCACTTCGGGGAGTTGCTTCTGTTTCTGTTCTTCCAAAAGCACCTTGTTAACATTCTTTGCGCCGTTTCTTACACTCTCGCTTAAGGAAAACATGTTACCAAACTATTATAAAATAAAACTTCAAATTTCAGATTAAATCTTGCTTTTTTGGGGGGTAATTTGTAAATACCAAATGAATTAGATGCTTTTTTCCCGTATTTACTCTTGAAACTCCTGCAAATGAAAAAAAAATGTCAAATAAAACTTATCAAGATAAACGAAAGTTGAACTAGTATCTTACATCATGGAACGAACTTGTTGTTTTCAACCTCCCATGCTATACCCACTAAATTATCAAATACTTTTGAACTCGTATACTTTGAATCGTTTATGTCAATTAAACTGTTTTCAATTCCTACAATTTACTTTGTAATTTATAGAAAAAAGTTAACAGACCCAGTCTTTAAATGTCATTAAAGGGTTCTTGTGTATTACAATGTATTACAGAAATTTAATTGTATAAATGATATTCATTTGGCTTTAAAGAAATAACAAATTATTTTAAATAATTTATCTACTATAACAGTAAGAAATATATATTTTACATTAATGATGAATCTGTTGTAATAATAACCCAGTAATGGTTGAAATAGATTAATAAAAATGTTAATATAACATATGAAAAAAGTGTTTAAAATGTAGTTTACAATTTGTGTTAAATTAAAGCTAATTATATAAAATGTATCAAAGTGAATGAGGTGCCATATATGAGTCAGCTATATATATCTTATTTGCTTCACACAAACTTATTACATAATAATCGTTTAATGTATCACATAATAAATTTTAAAAAAAAAAGTTTCCCAATCATTCTGTAAGAATATCTAATCAAGGTTAATATACATTTGAGGGGATAAAATACAGTTTTTAGGAAGTTGGTATGTGGAAAACCAAGTTAATGAGAGACATAAAGCTCAAAATGTAAGATTAAACATTGATTTAACTTGGTCAAAATGAGAATAATTGATGCGACAGGTAGTTTATTTTAAATATTGTCAAAAAAGGATAACTCTTTTCTCAAAAATGTTATTTTGTAAAGTTAATACTCGCAAAATTTTGTAACACATTTTTAACTCATGACTTAACTCACTTAACTTATTATTATTAAATACATAATAATTAAATTAATTCAATTAGGACCCTTTATTTTGTTCAAAAGCATAAAAATGACGCTATTAAGTTAGAGATACTTTTGGTTTGAATAGATCCAATTTTCTATTGCAGCTAAAGTATTAAAGAGCAATAAAATATTTAAATAATCTAAACTACTTAACGAATGCATTAAACTAATAATAAAATTGCATCCATATTGGCTAATAAATTAATTAAAATGTTAATATTTTACTTTAAAGGTAATTTTAAAAGTTTGAAATAGTTAAGGATAGAATATTATAAAAATCATACAATTGGATGTGATTTAAGCTATCCTACGTACATTCTTTTGTTATTTACCGTCAAAGCGGGTATCTTTGGCCACGGAGGGTAACTTTGGCCACGCGTCGGAAAAAGATTTGTTTCTTAATTTCTCTTCATAAAATGATCTCATCTTAAATTGTTTTACATTTTTGGAAAGGTAGAAATATCGCCTTTCATTTCATGTAAAAAAAAATTTCATTCTAAATCTGGCAATACTACAAATGCTGTTTTCATTCTTACGAGCATAAAATGACAAAAATCTAACTCTTCCAACTTTTGTCTGGAACACTTAAACAGATATTGAAAATATTTAAATAAAACACTCTATTCGATTCTTTTATAAATGAGGAAGAATATTACACCATTTGTTTTATTCTAAATTGACTACTTTTTATGCTGTAGTTAAATATTTGTAACTGGGAAGCTTTTGCCGATGAATGCGGGTAACTTTGGCCATAGATGTAAATATTTCTTTATGGAACTTTGCACTTTAAAAAATGTATGTAAAAGTGTATTAAGTTTAACTATTTTTGAAAAAATTCTTACTTTTATGATTACTCATTTTTTAGATATTTTTTTTTTAAATCTCATGATTTTAAACATTAAAAAGATAGATAGAATGCAAGATACGTATTCCACTCAAAATCGCAAATATCGAAAGGTAAACATTTTCAAATTCCTAATTATAAATATATTATTTTTCACCTTTTATAATAAAATCGTTTGCTTTTTACAAATATATTTGTTATTAAATCTTGCTTCAAAAAGTTCTTTTTCCTTATTAAAATAGAAGTTTATTTTTGTTTCTTTTAAGCGACAAACAATACTCGTATTCAACGCGTAATGCCATTCCGCGATGCACTGCAATGTAAATGTTAAGTTATATACCATTTTAAATAACTATATGTCTTATAACTTTGTTATTTTTGGGTTTAAAGTTTTAATATTGCTATTTAAATTGTTAACACAGCTTTTAAGGATGTTAAAAAGTATGTTTTTTTATGTATTTCTTGGGTGGCCAAAGTTACCCGCCCGGCTACTAACAGTGTCTTATTTTTTAAAATTAATACCAATTTTTTATTAATTTATAAAATGTAACAAAAATGCCTGAAAATTATTCCTAAATGTACAATACTTAGAATGCATAAGGATTTTTAAGTGTTTAAATCGTTTTTGAAGTTAAATTTTCCTTCTTTTGTGAAAAAAACTCTGATTTTGGCCAAAGTTACCCGCACTGACGGTAGCTTGATCGTGAAACATCTTTTGAAACAAAAAAATTTGCAACAAGTAGTGCTACATTTAATGTGAATTTAGAAAACAATCAAAGAAGTCTTAGCAAATTATATGCTGAACGAAAAAAGATGTCAACGAATAAAACATACCAACTTCTAAGTTATTACGTTATAATTGTAATAAATAATTATCACTCAAATCTTACTATTTGCAAAATTGCAGTAACAAAATAACTAAGACACACGAGTTTTGTCACCTAACAATAGCATGAATTTTCAACATTGTAACTCCACATGAAGTAATTACACTTCTCCACGAATACTTCAACTCACAAAACAGGCAGTCGTTCACATTCCTTACACCTCCAGAGGCAGATAGGTAAACAGGACGAGGTTCAACCTGTCGTCTGCGAATCAGAGGAGCATTTTTCTTCGTCCTTAGTCGTTGGTGACGAGGGAATATGGGTGGGATCTCTTCTGCTGAGTAATGGGCTGAGGATCTGAACTTAATGCGACTTAATGATTGTTTTGCACCATGTGAGTTGTGTATGAAGTGTTTACCTTTCATTTGGAGGGTCCATTCCAGCCATGAAGGTTATAATAAGGCAGATGTGCTGGCTGGTCTCAATATTTGGACAAACCGGGCTGCGAAATGAAGTCATTTATTGCTTCCGCAATGCGTTCATTGTGTAGATTTAATCGATAGAAATTCAATAGGTGGTCAATTTTTCTTCATAACGTTTGTTGGGCGTTGTTGGGTAATTGTAAACTGACCTTGTACTTTAAATCTAATTGTAAGGTTAGCATATTTATGTTTAATTGTAAGCTCAAATAGAGTTCAGATCGATTTCAGGTTCCCCATGCTACCTTTTTACAAATGGAATACGAAATCCAACAAAAAACTCTGAGTATGAGACACAAAAACTTGTTAAATCTGTGGAATTCGAAATCCTGACACCGCGTACGATTCGCTGTTTGTAATTACGAGAGTTGTCGAAAATAGCTCTCCTGTATCTCTAGTGCGACATTAATTTAACCAAACTAAATAAATTGATAATCTAGTTAGAACAATAATAATTTGTCCACACCATTCAAAATAAACTTCACTAAGCTTTTGAATAAAACTTAAAATACTTTTTGTTGTAGTATGTAGCTTCAATTTTATTTTATATAAAATATTCTGTATTACCAGAAAAACTTGTATCACATTCGGTTCACAAAATACGATTATTTCGCAATTTAAATTTTTCCTAAGAATGGAAACAGATGTTTTTTACAATCATATGGATAGTTGAAAACATAGATGATACAAGTTTTTCTGGAACAGTGAAAACAACAAAGTTGTTGAACTTTGAAAAAGACGTTATCAAAGAAAACGCATACGAATGCTATTTTTGGTACATTGTTGCTGTTTAAGGTTTTAAAAGTAGAACACATTATTTAATTTAAATATAGATTTTATCTGCTTACGAAGATAATGTGTCTTTTGTTTGTTGTTGTTGACAGAATGAGATGAAACTTTGCAATTTTTTTCTGTATTTTTAGATAACAAAAAAAATTATTTAGCGGGCGTCTATTAATTAATTACGTGATATGTTTAGGTGAAGGAGGGGGGGGGGGGGGGGGCTTTTTGTAAGAGAATGTAATTTTTCCTCTCGAAAAAATTAAGGAAGCATATAGTTAAGTTCCAGTGAAATATGTTTCCCGACTTGGATTTAGCAAACTCTTACATGATAATATTTTTATCGTGGCTTTCTACACCATATTTCAAAATGATGGAGCTTTAAACACGATTTAAAATTAGCCAAAAACAAAATCAAATAAAAAAACGAATTTAATTTTTTTTTTACGTGAGATGACGGAGAGAAAACAAAATCTCACAAGGGGGAGAAGAATCGTCAAATATGATCATGTGATTGATGGACCCCGCATTAGAAAATGAAGATAAAAATAATACTATTTTTGACCATATTGTTTTACAATGATAAATTCCAATTAATAAATAAATTCGAGCGTAATTTTTTCGTTTTGTTTTCATTTTATCGTAAATAATGACAATAGCTATTGATATTCAAATATTAAACAAGTTAAAGAATCTTGAGCATCTAGCACAACATAAAAAATTCTTTCATTAGCGTTAGGGTGTTTTTTCCTATGTATTTTGTAAGTCAAATAAATTAATATGGATTTGTCTAAAATGAAATGCGCCTAACTTTTTATCATCAAATTCCATGAACTAATTTTTTTAATAAAAATTCAAGAGTCAGATTGAATTGATGCAACAGTGATAAAAAAAAAATATAGGAAACCATAGACAATAAATTATAGAGCAGATGAATTAATGTGACGGTTATGGTAGTGCGTACAGTCCTTTCGTAAATATGGCTTGACATCTGTAACATAAGGGAAAGCAGGGTCACAACGGACATGGTCAACATAAGGAAAGCAGGGTCAGGTTTTTAAAGAACTAAGATTAAAGAAATTAATCTTGGAGAAAACAAAGAACGAAAATTCGACGTTTTTAAAAGTTCAATCTGGGCCATTCCACGGGTAACTGACTGACATTCGGAGGACGAAATTACAATGTTTTACAAAATAGCGGGACAATTATATAGTTTAACAAATTAAGTTTGGTATAATTTAAAAGAGAATTTTTAGCTGAATTCAAATATGGTTTGCAATTTTAGATAGCACTTATAGAAATTGTTAGAAAAATTATTGAAATTGTGGTAACTGACTGACATGTCTGCAACCTTCGTTGACACTTCAAGTTATTTAATATAATTTTTTTCTAAATATAAAATAGGTGGCTTTTAGAAGTCAGACCTATATGAAAGTGCAAGAAATGAACTATCCAGCACATCATTTTGTATATCAAAATATTGAATCCTGTAAAAACACCAACTTTTAGAACGCCTTGGTAACTGACTGACATAATGGTAACTGACTGACATTTTAAGAGTAGGTGTAATAAATGCATCCCATTACAAGAAATTTTGCTACTTTTTATTTGGGTAAATGTGTTGAATGTTAATTTATAATGTAGGGAACAGTTTAATTATAACTTTCTAACTAACTTATGGGAAGTTTAGGGGGGAAAAAATTTCGAAAGTGTAAGAATTTAACGCTTACAAATTTGGAATTTTTTACTTTTCGTTTAAAACAAATTTTTCTTCTATAAACATATATATTCAAACAACGAATTTCAGTGTGTTAAAATAGAGATTCCAATCTTTACATCACATAAGACACGAAACAAAAATCACATAAAACACGAAGTATTTACTTAATTTTGAAATTTTTGTACCAGGTTGACATTTTTATGGAATTGCCCATCTTAGATAGTAAAGTTTAATCCCAAATCCCAAAATATCCGTGAAGAGCACCGTGAGAAGTAGCAGAAGAAGTAACGAAATGTATCGTTACTTCTTTTGTTACAAAGAACGAAAATTCAGCTTTGTTAAAAGTTGAATTTTAAATAGTTAAGTTTAATTCCAAACCCCCAAAATATCCTTGAAGAGCGTCATGAGAAGTAACAAAAGAAGTAACGAAATGTTTCGATACTTTGTTAATGCTGAAAGTAACTAAGTAACTGTCACGTATCTGACGACACGGGTTGATAAAAAGAATCTGATGTGATTATGCATAAAGTTCTGAAACCAGCAACTAAATTTACCCACCCATAACGAATGTTTAAACAAAATTAAAAAGACCAAACTGAAAATTTGGTTTAGGTCCCTGCTTTCCCCTATGTTACATGTCAAGCCATATTTACGGAAGGACTGTATTCACTAATATAATCGTCACATTAGTAACATAATAGTAATTTGTGCTTTAATAAATACCGCAACTATGACTACCTGTTTCGCTAAGCATATTCGAATGTTATTGCTGTTGTCATAGCTTAATAAATATTATGTTGCTCTACTATAGCTTGTCCTTGCGCACCTGATTATTACAGTAACCGTTACTTTCTGAAGAAAAAAGAGTAACTGCTACAACAGGGCCTGTTCTAGGAAATTTCAAAAAATTGGTACAACCTATTTTGGGGCCCCTTTACGGAAATTTTTTTGTATTATTTCCAGTAATGATGATGCTATATGACCTATGTATCAAATTGTTTCTACTATTTTATTGGCTTTCTTATAAACATCGATCAAAACAATTACGTTAGTTCAATTTCTTAGTCTTAATTGAGCAAAAAAAACAAAGTGGAGTATCATAATTTTTTTTAGTTAACTGATATTTTGGTTATTTACAACATTTAGCATAATAAACACTGAAATTTAGGGGCCCCTAAAATTTGGGGGCACTAGGCCCGGGCCTAATGGGCCTTATGGAAGAACAGACCCTGGTTACCAGTAACGTTTTATCCCTGCTACCTCCCCGCGCTCTTTGGCGACAAGAGCTTCCCCGCCAACCACGCCAAGCAGGAAAGCCCTCCCTCTCCCCGTCTGATCCCAGTCGAGAGTCAGATGATGCGACATGATCAGGTGTGAGCAGCGGTATGAGAAGTCCACTCCGATGCATGTGAAGCGAGGCCGTGTGCGATGTGCATGTGAGGCGTCCGCATGTAAGTGTGCACACTGGAGCCTGCTGAATGTGAGCTGCAGGATCGAGAGACACGTCGAAGACATGAGGAACAACGTGCCGGTGTCCTGATAGCAGGTAGGCTTAGCTTGTTTATGTTCGACCGGCGAAGGGAATGGGCCATGTGTTTGGTAGAGCCGGGTCAAGAATTGGTTTTTAAAGGGATACGGTACATAAAATATTATTTTTATCAATAATATCATAAACTTGAAAATTATAGTGTTTTTATATAATTTTTACTCTGACTTAACTTTTCCTAGCAATAAAAAATATATCCAAGTAGATTTTTTTTAAAAAAAAGTTTCAATGTTAAACTTTTTTAAAACGCTACTCCTCTTTCAATTTTAACAATAACTTCACCAAATTTTTAAAGTTGGTTTTTAAACACTGTTTGTTCGAGAACTGTGCATTGATTTTAAAATGTAAGCTACTTTTAAAAAAAAGTTGCAAGTATTTCTACTGAAATTCTCAAAAAATCAAAAAAAACTTACGAATTATTGAATTCAATATTTCTTAAAAAGAATCGTTGCATAGTAGACCTAATTTTATGCACGGTTTTGTGCACCACTTATATACGAAAAGAAGCTAAAAATTTCGAAATTCTAACTTAATTAGCAACATTAACTTAATTGCCTTAGGGATTAATTAAACACACGAATTGAAAAAACACGAAACGGAGAAAACAGATTTAAAGCAGACGAAATACGGTTCAAACTTCAAGGGATAACTCCAGAAAATGTTCAATACCTTTTTTTCTATAAATTATATCATTATGAAACTTTCAGTAGATGTTCAGAAGAATATTTTAAATAATAAAAAGAAAAAAAAAATTGAAAAATCGATATTTTCACCAATTTTTAGGAACCCTATTATATTTTTAATAGTAAGAGAAAGTGTAACATGAAGCTTGATTTTTATTTGGTTAAATGATGGTTTTAGAGTCTGCTCTGCCGTATTTTTAAAATTCCTGGAATTTTAGTTTAAGTTAAGAGAATATTGGAGAATTTGCGTTTATTAAGATTTCAGTAACATAATCACTGAAAATAGATTTAAAATGTAGAATATATAAACACATGTCTCAGTCTTTAAATTCTTTGTGTTAAAATTTTAAAAATATAGTATAAAATTCGCATTTATTAAGATTTAGACATTTTACTTTTAATTGAGGGATAATAAGATGCTAAACATATGTAGAAAAAATGCTCTATTGACAGAAAAAAACATTAAAAATAGTCTACTGAAAATTTACTGACGAGTTTGAAATAATATGCAAAGGGTTTTTAAGAACGGTTTCATTTCGTATTCATATATTTTTATAAGTTACAAAATAATTATTTTAAAGGTAACACAATTGTTTTCAAATTATAACATCAATACTAACATAACCAAAATAGTAATATATATCAAATAATATTTATAACATTAATACTTATTAGTAAATTATATTTCAAGGAGAAATCTAGAACTAATAATGCTTTACAACTATGGCCATTTATTTATTAACTATGGCCATATATTTTTTTACCAATATCTTAACATTGATAAACACAGTGGTAATTACAAAAGTAGTTTTTGTAGAAAATAGCTAGTGCATATTTCTACTCAAAACAATAATTATAGATACTAAATATGTAGACCAAATTTAATTAGATAAATATCAATGAAAATATTTTTTTAAAAGATTTTTTAAGGATTCCTATAGGTAGTAAAAATCTTATACTTTTATATCATTTTTTAAAATCATTAAAATTGTACCTTGAATCATTTAAAAATGTTGCACCTTAAAATCAGGCACAAAACTTAATAAACAAGTTGCTCAAATATTAAAGGATTAAAAAATGTAAATATATTTAATTCGTATAAGTAAGCAAATAATAACTCTACATTAATTTTATTAATATGCAAAAGCTCAAGGACTATCAATATGCAAGAATATTAAATATTTTTAGAATAAATATTTTCCCTCTCAAATAGTTCTAATGATAAATATCTAATAAAATAATGTCCATAAAATATTTTGAGTACAACTTGGCTTAGGTCAAATTGAGAAAGCATTATAATTAAGAAAATTTACTGACGAGTTTGAAATAATATGCAAAGGGTTTTTGAAAACGGTTTCATTTCGTATTCATATTTATTTTTTATAAGTTACAAAATAATAGTTTTAAAGGTAACACAATTGTTTTCAAATTATAAAATCAATACTAACATAACGAAAATCGTAAAATATATCAAATAATATTAGAACATTAATGCTTATTAGTAAATTATATTTCAAGAGAAATCTACAACTACGAATGCTTTACAACTATGGTTTTTACCAATATCTTAACATTGATAAACACAGTGGTAATTACAAAAGTAGTTTTTGTAGAAAATAGCTAGTGCATATTTCTACTCAAAACAATAACTATAGATACTAAATATGTATACCAAATTTAATTAGATAAATATCTATAAAAATATATTTTTTAAAGATTTTTTAAGGATTCATATAAGTAGTAAAAATCTTATACTTTTATATCATTTTTTAAAATCATTAAAAATTTTACCTTGAATCATTTAAAAATGTTGCACCTTAAAATCAGGCACAAAACTTAATAAACAAATTGCTCAAATATTAAAGGAATAAAAAATGTAAATATATTAAATTCGTATAAGTAAAGCAAATAATAACTCTACATTAAATTTTTTTATTAATATGCAAAAGCTCAAGGACTATCAATATGCAAGAATATTAAATATTTAAGAATAAATATTTTCCCTCTCAAAAAGTTCTAATGATAAATCTATAATAAAATAATGTCCATAAAATATTTTGAGTACAACTTGGCTGAGGTCAAATTGAGAAAGCACTTTTATGTATTACAATGAAAATCAGTGTATTCAAAACTAGTAGATGCTTTACTGTAAAATACTGTTGAGTATCTTCAGACTTTTTTAAAAATCAAATTTATTTGATGATTGAGAGAATTTTTCTTTAAATAAAATATTAAGTTGTAAATTAAAATAAAATATTAAGTTAAAGTAAAATTGTGCTAATGAATCAGCATAAAATAATGCTACCATGTACATTGTATAAATAATTTGTCAACAAAAGTTTTATTTTATAATATATACGTATGGTATGGTATGGTACATACATATTCCAGCTAGAGTGCTTGTTCAGAGAACCGCTTATAAGCTTTAACATATACGTTAAAGTTAAGCCTCTGAGGAAAATGTGTGTATAAACCCGTCACCTGAATATATGGTTATCAAACAGCATACATAGTTTTAAGAAAATTTTAAATGTAATAATTTTATTAAATTTTAAAATTTAAAGCACGGATGAGCCATTTATACATAACATTATTTCTACATTATATTTATACATTATCCAATACATAAGTTTAAAATAAAGTTAAGAATTTAAATTTTCAGTTATAAATTTTAATTTAAATATCATGCAATAAAAAAAACATGTTTACACCTGAACCAATTTGCTTATCCCTCAGAGGGAACATATTTTGTGTCTGGAGATGCTAAATGATAAACAGTTTTAAATCTAAATTAAATTTCCAAAACTATTTTTAAACTGACATCATTTTATCATATTTAGATCTCATTATTTCATTATCTCATTTTATCATACATAAAACCCATTAAAAAAGTCAAATGCACATTTGAACGAATTTATAAATGCGATGTTTTACTATTGTAGAAATAATATACTATTAACATGTTGTAATTTAAAATAGTTTATTTTCATACTATACATATCAAATGTGTAAAAAAATGGTAAATTGCTATTTAGTTTTAAAATAAATAAAATTACTTATGAAAATATTAAGAAATAACAGATCCATATCCAAAATTATTAATTTTTTATTTCTCCAAATGCACCAAAAATAAATTATACAATTCTTGATGTCGCCAAAGCTTAACAAATTATAAATATGATGTTTTACTATTGTAGAAATAAAAATGCAAAATGTTGTATTAATAAAAAATATACAACTAACATGTTGTAATTTAAAATAAATTATTGTCATAGTATACATATCTCAAATGTGCAAAAAATTTGGTTAATTTCTATTTAAACTTAGACCAAATAAAATTACTTATAAAAATATTAAGATGTAAAATATCCATAGCTAAAATTTTTATTTTTTTAAATTCTCCAAATACACCGAAAATAAATTATACAAGTCTTGATGTCGCAAAAGCTTTATTTAAAAAATATATATATCGGAGCTTAAAGTAACCATAATAAATCTACGAAACTTTAAACTTTTTTTCAAACCCACTTCTACATTAATTGATTTTTTTAACAATACAAGAACCATGCACCAGACTATGCATCCGATATTTCCCATATTGCTGGTCATTCCCCTTTCCACCATCAAACATCAACTTGTACCGCTACAAGGTTGTGGTGGTGCAAAATCGCATTGAAAAATCCAATTTTTTTTAAAACTCGGGGGTGGGTGGTTCATTGCACCCCTCTACAGGGTTCGTTCACCCCTGGAGCACGTGCAAAATAGATGGCAGACGTTGTGGGGGTGTAACAATAGAGAATCTGTTCGAATCCCGAACTGGAACTACCCCATCCCGGGATCGGGCAGCCATTCCCATTTCCACCCCAACTATGGCGATCTCTGATTTTTTTTTTCTTCTTCTAATGCATATGCCGATTGTAGCGTTGTTTCCTAATGTTGTTTGTGAGAATATTAGATTTTTGGCTTGGGAATGGGAGGTTTCGAGATCAACCATGATTGGGAATGTTTAAATAATTTTTTATAAATGTTTTTTTATTAATTAGATCGTACAAAAGTGCTTTTTGTAATTTTTTGGTAATTATTTAACCTTACAAACTACAAATTACATGCGTTTTGATAATAGAATTATGTGGGTTTTTTTTTTTTTTTTGCATGCGAATTCGATTTTGGTTAGGCTTGAATTATCGTCGCCCTAGGGCTACACGAGGGTTATTTGGCGAAGGGCGTCATATTTTAGTAGCACAGTCAAGTGACGAGCCGACACCTGAGTAGGCACCCAACGCAACCGTTAAGGGAGACATCGTGCGCAGCGTTAGGACTTTGGAGCATATTTAACGTGCACTCCCTCCACACGGGGTATTATTCGTCGGACATTTTGGCTGCACGGACCGTTTATAGGTCTGCAGTTATTTTGGCGATGCTCGGACCCGAACCTGGGACCTTCCGCATTTTAGGCGACTGCCTAACCGACTGGGCTAACCAACCCCTTCATACGAATTCAAGGTTGCATTTCCATGAAGATATATGTGCGTAAAAGTATGGAAAATTTATTTTTTAATCTAAAACCTATGTTTTTTTTTGTTTGGCGATGGAAGGGTTTTTGTTTTCAAGGAGGAGTGTAAGAATGGAGGTTGTGTGTAAAATTAAGAAAATTTCCCTTTCAACTAAAATTATACATATATTTTGGGATGAACGATTGTATATCTATGGAAGAAGGTATGAATGGAGTATTAGTTTTGAAATGACAATTTTTGCAAAAGAATTACTTTGCCATGTTATCCCATTTTCACCAGGTATGGGAATCGTCATGACATCAATTTAAAACAAAATTGTAAATAAAATAACATCCGGTTATTTAATTATTAACTGATAAAGTTTTAAAATAGTGTCGCAATCTGCTGTTTATTTTTGGCATTTTAAAACTTAAAAAATCTATATTGAATAACTAGATAACATTTTTATTTCAAACTTGTTTCATTTCGATGTTATGTTGACCTCCGTACCCGGGGAAAAAGGGCTAACATGGTAAAGCAATACTTCTGCGGAAGTTGTGATT
Organism: Hylyphantes graminicola; assembly: GCA_023701765.1. NCBI lineage: Eukaryota > Metazoa > Arthropoda > Arachnida > Araneae > Linyphiidae > Hylyphantes > Hylyphantes graminicola. The sequence goes on from CM043119.1 coordinate 55,959,469, forward strand.
CCAAAACTGATGCATTAGCTTTATGGGACTGACAATTCCTCTTGAATTATAGAAAAATTCTTTATGAAACTAGAATTACGTTTTTTACTTTCAATAGCCTAGTATAATAAAAGGTGCTAAAAGAATTGCGATGGGGGTCGAAAATCCAAAATCTACATTTTGTGTTTTCTACACATTCCGGAGAGTAATATTTCTAAAAAAATACTGTTTTTGATGTCAAGCGTCATAACAGGGTTTTTGAGAAAATTGTTCAGGCGAATATAGTAACTGCTTTAGAATTTTTTAAATCAAAAGTTATTGGAATTATCTTATGAGGTATACAAATACTTTTAAATACGTATTGATTTATTGAGAGGAAATTTAATGTCGTGTCGTCTCACACCCCTTTAGTTTTTGGTTTGGGTATAAGTGAGAAGTTGTATTTTTTTATGGAAGAGTGTATGAATGGTGGTTGTGTGTAAAATTATTTTCAAAAATTGAGCTAAAACTATGCTTTTTTCCTTTGGATTTTTGTATGTGAGATCATTTTACTCATTTTTAAAATTTCATTGGAAGATGCAACTTTAGTTCTTATGAACTTCGTGTTTTTCCCATGCATTACAAAAGTATAGTAAATTTTGTTTTGCTTTCAGTTGAGGCTTATAGACATGTAAGCCGGATCGTACTAGGATGAGTTTTACTCGACTATTGATTACTTTCTGATTTTACTAATCTTTCTAATGCTTTGAAAAGAGCTTTATTGTTTGTGTCTCTTTAATGTTCTGTAGTTTTTAGAAATATTTTTCTTGATTAATTTACTCTGTATCAAATCCATTTTTTTTTATATTTTATTTTCTTTTTGAGGTTTTCATATTTTGTTCCAACAATCAAATAAGAATTATTTTCAAAACCCGAGTACCATTCATTTTATAACATATTTAAATTTCGTGAAAAACATGTCATATATTATAACAAACATAATATTAAAATAATTTAGTTGGTTTTTATGACAATAAATAATAATCTTTGAAAGTTATTGTATACATATGTTTACATAGTGTAGTAATAATGTTACTCAGTGTTAATTTTACCGATTGTCATAATTTTGTTATTTTATTCAAGAAACAAATTATAATAGTCAATCAATTTATTTAAAATGAAATCAGTTGAGCTAAACTTAACGAAGCTCAATATTTTTGAAACGAAATAAATGATTTTAAATACATACCTTCAGCTGCAAATATTCGAAGAATCTTGCAGTTTGTGTGTGCTTTTAAGATATCAGTAAATTATTACGATGTCTAAGCAGATTACTTTCTCGTGAATTTCTTCAAATTGCTTATCTCTTTCTAACTCTTTTGATTGAGAAATCTTTAACGTTCATTTGTGATCTAAATTTCTTTTTTTTTTAAATATTGTTTTTGGAGCCATAGGTTGGGTTTCTGACTCTCAATAGAAAACATTGTATTGTGCATCAAATAGTTGCTGCAATATTAAGCAAACATGCAATCGTGAAAATCTATTTGAAAACACTGAACTGACATTTTCTATTTGAATTGCTGCTAGTTATACTTGTTCTCTATTTGGTGGTTTCATGTGAACACTATATACTGTAAAATTCGTAACGCTACTTTACAGCATCTCAAACATTCCTGGCTTTTTTAGATTTTAAGGTTTTCCTCAGAAATGTTTAACATATTTTTTTAACATTCATCCATTTGATTAATGCAATATACATGCATAGTTGTTGACAAGAAACCATAGCCGTGATCCGGGCAACCATGTTGTAAAATTGTTTAACGGATGAACTCAAAGTTTGTGGATAGAATCCTCCAGATGTTACCACTCCAAGTAGCTCGTTTTTTTTGCATATAAATAGAGAAAAATTACATTTCCTGGAAAGTTATTGCCGTCATGTGGAATTGTTTCTAATTTTTTTAGGAAAATTTTTGATAAATTCTAGGAACATACGTAACAGGTAAAAATTGTGCAGCTCGGCTTCTTAATATTTCCCAGTAACGTAAAAAAAAAACATTTTTTGCCGTGTAATACACAGATAGACAAAAACGTAAATTCAACTGTAATTCCCATTCTCCAATGAAAACTCCGCGCTATAATTAAAATTGCCTTATAGAAAAATATAAATTAAAAATGCCCTGGACAAACATAATTCAATAATAATCGACTTTTCCCTAGAAACCTAGAACCAGGAAAAGGGTTTCAAAAATACCTTCAACAGGTGATTTCACATGAAACCCTACCACTTGGCATCACCAAGGAAAACTCCGCGCTATAATTGAAATTGCCTTATAGAAAAATATAAAGTATAAAAACCTTGGTCAAACTTAAATCAATAAGAATCGACTTTTCCCTAGAAACCTAGAACCAGGAAAAGGGTTTCAAAAATGCCTTCAACAGGTGATTTCACATGAAAACCTGGCTTCACCAAGAAATCTCTACCCTTTCCCGTGTGTACGGAACCAAAACAGAAGCGAACCAGGAAACCGGAAGAGAGTAGCAGAAAACACAACCCCCCTAACTCCCCCTTACCTTGAAGAAAAAAACCCCAATTGGCAATGACCTTGTGCCTACAAGCAAGTGGGGAAAGAATAAGAAAGACTACTTATAGGAAAAAAACCGACTACCGTCAGTGCGGGTAACTTTGGCCAAAATCATAGTTTTTTTCACAAAAGAAGAAAAATTTAACTTCAAAAACGATTTAAACACTTAAAAATCCTTATGCATTCTAAGTATTGTACATTTAGGAATAATTTTCAGGCATTTTTGTTACATTTTATTAATTAATAAAAAATTGGTATTAATTTTAAAAAATAAGACACTGTTAGGAGCTGGGCGGGTAACTTTGGCCACCCAAGAAATACATAAGAAACATACTTTTTAACATCCTTAAAAGCTGTGTTAACGATTTAACTAGCAATATTAAAACTTAAAACCCAAAAATAACAAAGTTATAAGACATATAGTTATTTAAAATGGTATCTAACTTAACATTTACATTGCAGTGCATCGTGGAATGGCATTACACGTTGAATACTAGTATTGTTTGTCGCTTGAAAGAAAGAAAACTTCTATTTTAATAAGGAAAAAAGAACTTTTTTGAAGCAAGATTTAATAACAAATATATTTGTAAAAAGCAAACGATTTTATTATAAAAGGTGAAAAATAATATATTTATAATTAGGAATTTGAAAATGTTTACCTTTCGACATTTGCGATTTTGAGTGGAATACGTATCTTGCATTCTATCTTTATCTTTTTAATGTTTAAAATCATGAGATTAAAAAAAAAATATCTAAAAAATGAGTAATCATAAAAGTAGGAATTTTTTCAAAAATAGTTAAACTTAATACACTTTTACGCACATTTTTTAAAGTGCAAAGTTCCACAAAGAAATACTTACATCTATGGCCAAAGTTACCCGCATTCATCGGCAAAAGCTTCCCAATTACAAATATTTAAATACAGCATAAAAAGTAGTCAACTTAGAATAAAAAAAATGGTGTAATATTCTTCCTCATTAATAAAAGAATCGAATAGAGTGTTTTATTTAAATATTTTCAATATTTTTTTAAGTGTTCCAGACAAAAGTTGGAAGAGATAGATTTTTGTCATTTTATGCTCGTAAGAATGAAAACAGCATTTGTAGTATTGCCAGATTTAGAATGAGATTTTTTTTACATGAAATGAAAGGCGATATTTCCACCTTTCCAAAAATGTAAAACAATTTAAGATGAGATCATTTTATGAAGAGAAATTAAGAAACAAATCTTTTTCCGACGCGTGGCCAAAGTTACCCTCCGTGGCCAAAGATACCCGCTTTGACGGTACTATAAGAAAGAAAAAAAACTTACTACCGTGTACAGACAGGTATAATGATGGGGTACCCCTCTTTGACCACGTGCCAGGGATGCAGCCTCGTGTACCCCCCAAGTGTACCCCCCTTCTTCTCCTTCGCAGAGGGTGAGACCTGCATCTGCTGAGAAGGGAAAGTGAAGGATGAAAGTGAGAAGGTGGGGGAAGAAGGCAGGTTGCTGGTGTTGAAGGTTTTGGGAAAAGTTGCTTGGCAGGAGTTGGAACCCTTTTCCCATGGAGTTGTCAAGGTCTGGGATAGAGTTAAAACAGGAAGTGGAATTGTGATGAATTATTCGCAGTTCGACTTTATTTAGCCAATTTTTAAAAAAATTATGTTAAAGTATGAAATATTTTTAGAAATAATTTCTAAAATGCTGATTAAAGATTAAATTGTTAAACTGAATAAGGAATAATTATGTTTGAATTGGAACCCTTTCCCATGAAGTTGCCAAGGTCTGGGATAGAGTTAAAACCGGAAGTGGAATTGTGATGAATCATGATTGAGTTAGTCGATTTTTTTTTAAATAGGGTAAAAGTGTAATATATTTAAGCTTATATTTATAGAAATAATAAGTTTTAAAGTTAATATAATAAAAGCTTTACTAAATTGGGAACAATTAGAACTTGAATTGATACATTTTTTCATGGAGTTGTCAAGGTCTGGGATAGAGTTAAAACATGAAGTGGAATTGTGATGAATTATTAGTGGTGGTTTTATTCAACAAAATATGTCTTTAAGTAATGTTAAAGTATGAAACTATTAAAATAATTTCTACAATGCGGATTTATATTTTGAGAGTTTTACCTAAATTGAGAAAAGTAACAGCTGTAATTTGATCTTTTTTCCCATGGAGTTGTCAAGGTCTGGGATAGAGTTAAAACAGGTAGTGGAATGGTGGTGAATTATTAGCAGTTAGACTTTATTTAGCCATTTTTTTTAAAAAATTTGTTAAAGTATGAAATATTTTTTGAAATAATTTCTGAAATGCTGCTTGGAGATTAAAAAGTTGAACTGAATAAGGAATAACTATGTCTGAATTAGAACCCTTTCCCATGAAGTTGCCTAGATCTGGGGTAGAGTTAAGACAGGAAGTGGAATTGTGATGAAGTATGATTGAGTTAGTCGATTTTTTAAAAAATCGGCTAAAAGTGTGACATATTAGCTTATATTTATAGAAATAATAAGTTTTAAAGTTAATAAAATAAAAGCTTAACTAAATTGGAAATAATTTGAACTTGATTTAGTATATTTTTTTCATGATGCTGCCAAGGTCTGAGATAGAGTTAAAACAGGAAGTGAAATTGTGATGAATTATTAGTGGTGGTTTTATTCAACAAAATATTTCTTTAAATAAGGTTAGTATGAAAAAAATATTAAAATAATTTTACAATGCTAATTTAGATTTTAAAAGTTTAACTAAATTGGGAAAAGTATACTGCTGTAATTGGAACTCTTTTCCCATGGAGGTGTCAAGGTCTGGGATAGAGTTAAAACAGGAAGTGAAATTGTGATGAATTATTAGTGGTGGTTTTATTCAACAAAATATTTCTTTAAATAAGGTTAGTATGAAAAAAATATTAAAATAATTTTACAATGCTAATTTAGATTTTAAAAGTTTAACTAAATTGGGAAAAGTATACTGCTGTAATTGGAACTCTTTTCCCATGGAGGTGTCAAGGTCTGGGATAGAGTTAAAACAGGAAGTGAAATTGTGATGAATTATTAGTGGTGGTTTTATTCAACAAAATATTTCTTTAAATAAGGTTAGTATGAAAAAAATATTAAAATAATTTTACAATGCTTATTTAGATTTTAAAAGTTTAACTAAATTGGGAAAAGTATACTGCTGTAATTGGAACTCTTTTCCCATGGAGGTGTCAAGGTCTGGGATAGAGTTAAAACAGGAAGTGAAATTGTGATGAATTATTAGTGGTGGTTTTATTCAACAAAATATTTCTTTAAATAAGGTTAGTATGAAAAAAATATTAAAATAATTTTACAATGCTAATTTAGATTTTAAAAGTTTAACTAAATTGGGAAAAGTATACTGCTGAATTGGAACTCTTTTCCCATGGAGGTGTCAAGGTCTGGGATAGAGTTAAAACAGGAAGTGAAATTGTGATGAATTATTAGTGGTGGTTTTATTCAACAAAATATTTCTTTAAATAAGGTTAGTATGAAAAAAATATTAAAATAATTTTACAATGCTAATTTAGATTTTAAAAGTTTAACTAAATTGGGAAAAGTATACTGCTGAATTGGAACTCTTTTCCCATGGAGGTGTCAAGGTCTGGGATAGAGTTAAAACAGGAAGTGAAATTGTGATGAATTATTAGTGGTGGTTTTATTCAACAAAATATTTCTTTAAATAAGGTTAGTATGAAAAAAATATTAAAATAATTTTACAATGCTAATTTAGATTTTAAAAGTTTAACTAAATTGGGAAAAGTATACTGCTGTAATTGGAACTCTTTTCCCATGGAGGTGTCAAGGTCTGGGATAGAGTTAAAACAGGAAGTGAAATTGTGATGAATTATTAGTGGTGGTTTCATTCAACAAAATATTTCTTTAAATAAGGTTAGTATGAAAAAATATTAAAATAATTTTACAATGCTAATTTAGATTTTAAAAGTTTAACTAAATTGGGAAAAGTATACTGCTGTAATTGGAACTCTTTTCCCATGGAGGTGTCAAGGTCTGGGATAGAGTTAAAACAGGAAGTGAAATTGTGATGAATTATTAGTGGTGGTTTTATTCAACAAAATATTTCTTTAAATAAGGTTAGTATGAAAAAAATATTAAAATAATTTTACAATGCTAATTTAGATTTTAAAAGTTTAACTAAATTGGGAAAAGTATACATACTGCTGTAATTGGAACTCTTTTCCCATGGAGGTGTCAAGGTCTGGGATAGAGTTAAAACAGGGAATGGAATGGTGGTAAATTATTAGTAGTTATACTTTATTTAGCAATTTTTTTAAATGTTGTTCAGGTATAAATATGTTTTTAGAAATAATTTCTACACTTTTGTTTAAAGTTTAAAAAGTTAAACTAAATAAGGAATAACTATAGCTGAATTGGAACCCTTTTCCCATGGAGTTGTCAAGGTCTGGGATCGAGATACAACAGGAAGTAAAATTGCGATGATCCCTTGAGTACCCATTTAGCATAGATTCTCTCGTTTATATTAATCCTCGGCATACTTTAACATACACCGAGAGCTCAGTTACCTAGATGATGCCGCAAATGAAAATAATGGCTCTCAGTTAAGGGAAACTGCCGAATCTGCGAGGCTTAAATCCAATAAAGCATCCCCATTAAGAAACAATTGTTAAATTTTATATATTTAATTTTTTCATTAAGTTTAAACATGAAATGTTTAAAAGAAAATTTATATTTAAAAATGTGCCACTTTAACTATATAATTTATGAAAGTTTACCATGTTTGCTTCGGGTTAGATATCTGATTGTACGACTATTTATAGGGATATATATAACGCAGAAACTAGGAGTAAGAAAAAAATAGGATTTTTTTTGGATAATCGTGAGAATTTTTACTTTTTCTTTTAATTACACCTTTGGAAATATGCTGGGTCTAATAAATGTAGCCTAAACAAGCCGATCACTTTATAAATTGAAATAAACATCTGGCAAAATCTTCAACTGTTTGAGTAATTTGAAACCGAAAATTCAATTTGATAAGTTATGTATTTTTCCGCTTGTAGTACAAGATATAATGTTTTTTACATGTAACACTGTTGAAGAAAATAATATTTATTAAAAAGTTTTTTTATAAAATGGTAGATCTCAAAAATTATCTTTTTACTAGAGTTTATAAAGTAGTATTGTTACAATAATTGAATTAGTAATTATTGTGTTTCTTTTCACGCATGCATGTTACTGCCTAATATTAAACTTTCTTACAACGATTTCAAGATTCCATACAATTTATTATTGGCTATTCGCGTTTTGTCAATGTGGAATGTTTAAGAAGGAAGAAAAAAAATCTTTTGCTTTTTTTGTTAACTTAAGAAAGTGGAACAAGAAGAAAAAAATTGTGTCAAAAGTAAAGCTGGGGAGGGGGAGTACTGGACGTGAGTCAAAATTTAAGGTGGTCCTTTTAGAAACTTCAAAATATCAACGGACGCTTCTCAAATAAGAAGGGTATGTTTAGGACATGCAATATTTATTAGTATGGATTATTCGTCAAACTTGTTTGGTTTAACTATGTCATATAGATGCTAGTGTTTTGCCGACGCGGCGGCTGAATGGTTAGTGTGCTAGCCTTTGGAGCTGCTGGGTTCGGGTTCGAATCCCGGTCAAGCACGGATGTTTGTGTTTGTCAGTAAAAGTCGTTATTTTTCTATGTGTTATTCCTTTCTTTGTGACTGTTAGTATTCTTTCTCTGTCTGTCTTACTTGACGAAGGCTTAATAAGCGAGTCGCTGATCAAGCACACAAGCCGGATAAATAAATATAATAGTAGTAGTAGTTGCTTGTGTTTGTTTTTAAAAAAGTTAAATGGCAATTAAAATGTTTCATTAAGTAAGAAGTTTTGTTTATAAGTGAGCAATACAGTTATAAATTCAAGATTTCAATTGCACGCTAAAAAAGACAAACACGTTTGTTTAAAAAGAGATTCAGAAATGGATTTTATTCTGATTATACTTTATTTATTTTTTTAAATATCATCCTTAAATGAGTCCTGATTCACCATGATCCAAGAAACATTTTGGAATATTTAATAATACTTGCAACAAAAATAACTTTTATTTATAAATATTTTTCCAATTTTATTCAAATTTCGGACTTAACAAAAGCTTCAGCTAATGTGCCTATCAAAAGAAACATTTAAATCACATATTTTTTCTAATAATGCCTAATCCATATAAGCATTGCATAATCCATTCGTAAATCACATTGTTTTTCTTCCATTGATCTATTTTATAGCCGCTTACATTTTGCCATTGTACTTTGACAGCGAATTCAAAACGTTTTACTTTACTTACAAATTTATTAAATTTCTAAAAATTATACAATTGTCATTTTCTTTGTCTAAAACTAAAAGTACGCAAATATTGAATTTGTTTCCTAGTAATGCAATTTATTAACAACATAATCAGATGGTATGTGAAATTTAAAAAAAAAAAAACTTAAAAATTGTTTTCTTTTAAGTTATATTGTTCTTTAATACTGTTTAATTACATTGTAATAAATGTAAAACTTCAACTGTTCTTCTTTTAATGTTCAAAATTACCTAGAAAGTTTAATACTATTTTCAATTAAAGTCTTACATTGTTTTCATATCGTCAAACGAAAGATTTTGAAAGCAGTCTTTACATTTGTATTTTTTGTCTTAATAATGAAAGACCCTCAAACATCGATACTTAGAAAATCTTTTTTTATGATCGCGCGAGAATTTCGTCTTCGGATCTTCGATTTTATACTTCCCAATTGTAAAATATCAATGATTTAAATTAACAATATTTTTAAATTTTTGTTACCAACTAATGTAATTGAATGGACAGTGAATCTGATGGCATGTAAATAAAGGACCCTTTAGCATCGTTTCTTAAATATTCTTTTCCTTTGGTCTCTCGTACACTCTCATAAATAACACTTTCATTTTTGACGATCCATGAATCCACAAGCCTCATTTCGTTAATTTTGATGATTGTTTCGTCAAACTATCGCGTGACTTTTGAGTAAACGCGAATCCTCACTTTTACGATCGTGATTTGACGATTATGCTTCTTGATTTTGAGGAAACTGAATCTCATAGTTGTACTCACATGCTCAAAAATGACGAAATATTTCCTTAGATTACACGACATTCAAATCCTCATAATAATGACGATTCAAATTTCCTCACTTTGAGGAAACGAAAACTCGGAGCATTTGCCAGTAAACGGAATCGTCAAAATTAAGGAAAATTTCGTCGTTTTTGAGCATTCATTTTTGAGAGTGTACGATCTTCATCTTCGGGTCTTCGATTTTATACATCCCAATTCTAATAAGCAGTGAATTCAATTGACAGCATCTCTACAATTTTGTTATCCACTGATGTAATTCAATTGACACTGTATCCGATGGCACGTAAATTAGGAAACCTCTAGTGACATGGAGACCCAATTCCCCATTTCATTTTTAAAACCTCCCCAAAATCAATTAAGGTGTTAATTAGTTTCGAAATTGACCTGGAACGATAGCAGAAGATCCGAAAATCAGTGTACGGCCTTTGATTATAGGTATCTGTCATTTATTTGTATTAAAAAATGAAGCTGAACGAGGGGTCAATACGATATTAGAGTTCTTAAAAAATAACTTTAAACTAGTTCTTTCCTTATACTTTTCAAAAAATTCTTTTAGTAGTTAATTGTAAAGACAATTTGCAAACGTTAAATTGAACTGCTAGCTACAAATAAGTTATCTTAAGAGGTTAAACATTCTCTTCTCATGTTCTCTCGTAGGATCTTCGTCTTCGGAGGGGGCATCGGCAGCATCTCGCAGACGACGTGGCAAGTGCAAGTGGTTCAATGTCGCCAAAGGTTGGGGATTCATCACGCCTACGGACGGCGGGGCGGACGTCTTTGTGCACCAGGTAAGGATACACTCTTTAAAACAAATTATCACTCTTCTAACCATCAATAGTGACTGAAGCTCACAGACCGTCTTGGCCATTCTTGCAAGCGGGCATATAAACTGCATTTCCTTTGTGGATGAATCCACCCAGGTAGCACAACAGTTTTGGCCAATCTCGCATAAATATAGGCCAAATTTGGAGATTATTGGATGAAATCGATCATTTTGTTCCGATTTTAATCAGATCTTCCCGTTCTTTGAGGTTTCATACCGGAAGTTACGAAAAATGCAGTACTTAATTTCACTGTAATCTTATAGTATTTTGAAAGTGCAAAATGCAAATATTACATTTCACAAAATTTTTCAATCAAGAATTTTTATTTTTATTTTTTTTTCATATAATATCCAAACCAATATTACACCCCTATATTGCCCGGCTTCGGTAAAACGTAGTCCATTATGCATTGGGCGATTGGTATTATGAGCCGAGATTGGCCAATACTGCTGTGCTACCAGGGCAAGACCTTACAAATCTGTAAAAAGTAAGCTATAGCTCAGGCATTCCCCGAGCTCATCTAATATTGTCTTGGACTCGATAAGAAAGACATTACAACTGGCCCGTAGACTGTGATTGTTTTTTTTAACCCTTTCAGTTCCAAAATTTTACTACACTACAGAATCTTCTGGTATTTACAAAATAAGCTTATTTTAGGTCAAATATACGAGTTCCATAAGGAAAAAAATTCATTTTAATTTTTTATATGGTTTTTGAAATAATGCCAAAATTTTTTAACTGTGGAAAACAACAAAATAAAAATATATATATTACTTAAAAACACTTCGAGTTATATATTTTAAGGTATCTGACCAGATTATTAAAAAAATTTTAGTAATTATTTTGGCCGAAATAGTTTAAATTGTGTTTTAAATATGTGGAACTGAAGTAAACTTATCAAAAATCAGGTTAAACGCTTGTTGGCTATTTTCTGAATAAAAAAAATAGTAGTTCTGACTTCTATTGAGATTAATGCAAAATATTGTCTAATAGAACAAAGTGTGAAGTATCGAATGATGTGTGTTTGGGTGTCATAACGGGACACAAACATTTTGAAAAAAATATTGAAAATGATGATGCCAAATGGCATCACTGGGACTGAAAGGGTTAAACTGTCAACAACCTTTTGGAGATAGTCAGACGAGCTGAGGAATAGCAACAAACTTACTCCCTGATGCAGTCCATGCTGAACCGCGGCCCCCATGCGACTACAAAGTCGTCTGTCACTGGCCTTCGTTTTCCAGTTTTTGGATTTTCATGGCCTTCAGATCTCTCCCTACCTTATCCATTCATCTTTTTCTGGGTCTTCTTCATTAACCTTGGATTAGCAACAACAACAAATTTGACAATGTAACGCCAATGACCTAAGTGAGTTGGACTGAGCATCTAACAGTAAAAAGAAACTATTTTGGGAATTTAAGTTCTTTTCAAAGTGTTTAATTAATATGTAGGATGTATTGAAAATTTTAATTTGACAATTTTTACTTATGGGAGTTAACAATATCATCTTTTTAGAAATTTATGCTGTGGTACGTTAAATTCCGTTTAGGCATGTAAGGACCCTCAATAGGTGCACAATATTCGTTTCACTCGAACACACTTGAAACATTACGAATCTATAAAAACTTTGACAAATCACAAAAATATGTATCGTGCGTACATATTTATAAATGCATGATACACAATATCCTTTTAGCTTCCACACTACGTTTATAAAATAAAATAGAAGCTATTATAAAGGCCATGTCCTACCGACTAACACTTTCACACACCAAACTACAAATACTACAGACAAGTTTGAAACATTGAAAAATTCAACACATGAGAAATAATTGAAAATATTTTTAAAAATTAGAAGTACTTCCATCATTAAAAGTTAAACCTGCAAAATGCAATACCAGTTTAAAAAAAATTCGAACAGTTTTATACCGTTGCCACTTAAAAATTTTGAAGAGAAACTTTATTTATTAAAAAACTAAAGAATTTTTTTGTGAAATGAATCAGTTGGTAATGACGTCATTCACAATAGGTTTCTTTCATGGTTTTTTTAAAATTATTTTTACAGTTTTGTTTTGAAGGTGATAGACAGTTTCAATGATGTTATAGATAGTTTTGATTCTGCTTACGAACAAACAATATTAAATATTTACTTTTCGAAAAACAAATAAATTTCACAAACAATGCAGAAATATTAAAGATTTTTCGAAAGAAAATAAATGAAATTACATCAGTTTGGCATTTAAAAGTTTAATATAGATTTAAATTGTTTAGTGTGGGAGCGTTCTAAGTGGCAGATTCCATGAAAAAATTACTTGTTTGTTTCACTTGAACTTATTTTAGAACTTATTCAAAACTTTTATATTTCATTTTACTGTTTCAAAGCATTTCTCTTGATATCGGTTGAATCCTATTTTAGAATACCATATTCAAAACTTTTATATTTCAATTTTATTATTCAAAGTATCCCTTTCCATATCTTTTTGGAACTACATTTCTTGCATGTAGCAAGTTTCAACAGTTTTGAAAAGTCTCTAACTATCACCTGTTGAAAATTGCGTAAGAGGGTGCTTTAAAATAAGGAAGGTGTTTTTCTCACCTCGTTAAAGAGGGTCAATTTACGCTCTTCATTTATGATTGATTGTTTGAATAATAATATTGACTGATGCAGCAACCAATTATGGAGAAACAATAGAAACTTATTATAAAAAGTTCATGTAAATAGTCTTTAGGAAGAGGTGAAGAGGGTATAATGGAATACCACTTATATTTTAAAGAAGACCTCATTTGGTTTTAAAAAAGATCATTTTCATTACACATACCATAATCATTTTCAGTACATACTTTAATTAAGGGTAATGAAGTGCCAATGGTTAAATAAAACAGTATTTTTTTAATAAAAAATACACTTTAAAAAAAAGTTACAAGTGGTGGGTAATATGGGATAGTCGGGTAATATGGAATAGTAGTTTACAATTATTGAAAAAATAATTATACTTCACAGAACATAGTTAATTTAAAATAAAAAAAACTATGTTTAAAAACTTACACTCAAATAAACTTTTTTAAGTCGATTGATTTACTAAAATTACTCACATAAAGTCATAATCCTAAGGGAATTTGATTGGGGGGGGGGGGGCCACATGTATTCTAATGATTGAATAAACAAAAACTTTGAACTTCTTTATGATACAATTTCTATTTTATTTGCTTTTAAAAATACTTTTCTATATTTCCAAAAAAAAGTTATTGCAAGCATTAATAATTTTAATGAACTTTTTTTGATAAAAACCTATTATATGGGTTATTATTCTTAAATTTTTATCAATTACAACTTTTATCAATTGCTCATTCCTCTTTAAATATTCCTACTTCTTGTTTCAGGTGACGTATTTTATTCCAGTTTTCATTTTCCCACTTTCCTTCAATTAGCATTTCTATTGGGGGTCTATACCCACGTGATATTTATTCACCAATCGTGGTTAGGAAAGAATTTATTTTAATGCAGCATTTATGTTGCCACTCAAGACCTAAAACATGTCCATTGTAAATTGGTGGCCAGATACCAGAGTGGGTCCATCTTTTCCATCACAAATTACAAAAAGAATTTCGAATATAAATTCTTACTAATATAGCATTTTTACAATTGATCAGAATTATGCTTTTGATTTTTCCCCTATAGTTTAAATTAGTGCATTGCAGTACACTAACAATATAAACTAGTACTGGAATAGTGGGAATACTTGAATACTTTTTTATAGCTTTTGTGCAATTCTAAAAGCTACGTTAAAAATACTTCATGTCTCAGTGATTACAGCTTTGGTACACTAAATAAATACAATGAATTGCAATGCTCCACGTCACACAAAAAAAGGTAATCTAATCAACCTGATTGGTTTGATATGTGGATGTAGGTGGAGTTTCAGAATCATCATTCACACAATTTCGTTACAAAGCTCATGTAAGGTATAATTTTTACAAGCACTACGCATAAGTGAGTAACTGATACGAATAACAAGATCATTGAATTGGAATGCTTTGATTTTTGTAAATGTATTTCTATCCTAATTATTGAGCCATAAATAATTATAAAGTGAATAATCGGCCACGTTTTACTTAGTGTCTGAAAAGAAAATCTATGTAATTATTTGAACAACCTACGTCCTGTTTAGAAAATCTAACTATTTTCCGAGCTTTCCCGTTTATAGTATTGTTGATACATATAAATTTTACATCCTGTAATTTTATATACATATATTTTTGTACACCTTCATCACATACAAATTTTTAAAATGTATAGTCAATTATGTTATGAGACACAAGGGGGATCAGGACCCTAAAATTTCCAAAAATGACATTTCAATGTTTTTATTGTTTCTTAAAATACCAAATCTTAGCTTTTCAACGATATCTTACATTAAAAGTTTCGAGTATACTGTAAAAAATTTGGCTTGAATTTACTAACGATTACTTAGTAACTTTACAGGAAAACACCATTTACTAGAAAATCATCTGTAACCTAAAGAAACTACTGTAGCAATACTAAGAAATACTAAGTAAATTGATGTAACGCTTACAGCGCCACCTGGCTATCTTTTTGAGATATGCGTTTTCCCTTGTTGCATTGTTTTGTTTCTCGAAATTTGTTCGATCGGCCATCGGATTTAGCAAAAACTAACCGGTGATCGCATCCGTAAATTGAAAATGTACGAGACTAAGAGATAAAAGTCTGATTCGATATCGGTCAAAGGTGAAAATTCAATCAATGTACGTTTCATCGAAAAATTATAACTAATCGATATCACAACGATGAGAAACCGAAAAACGTGGGTTTTTTTTATTTTAGCACATACATACAAATTGCGTTAAATTATTTCTAAAACTTCATATCTGAAAGCTTTATATCGATCAAGATTTTAACCTCATTATTTACAAGCAAAGAATCTACATGTCCCGATGACCGCGTGGACAAACGTGCTACTTCTCGTTGCAAGACGACCGAGCGGATCTTGAGGTTGCGAGATCTGTCCTCCGACCTGCTCCAGAAAAGTCGAAATATTACCTGACTAACAGAAAATTAGTGGCGCCCTCTTGATTAACATTTTTGAAACTGCTAGTTACTAAGGTTTTCCTAGTAAAGATACTACATAAGTGGATGTATTGATTACTAGAATATATCTTGTAACGTTTACTGAAGTTTTTATAGTATGCTTGCAATTTAAATGGTTGTATTGGATACTAAGCTTTAATTAGTAATATATACACATATTTCTTATGTAACATTACTAAAAAAACTTATGGAAGCTGAGTTTCCTAGAGAATTCTTAGTAACCTTACAGATTTTTTTTTAGAGTGTACTGTAAGTATTTTTAATATTTTTTAAACAAACGTTGTTTAGGTAAATTCCATTCACATTGTTTACTTTAAACGCTTATATCTCAAAACTTACTTTTTCAATGTTCATGTTCCCTTTTCTTAGAATGCACTTTTCTTAGAATGTAACATAAGTAACAACCTGAAATTTTTTTATTCTTATTTAAGAAGGTGGTTTCTAAAATTCTCTCTAGGGATTTGAGTATAACTATCTTATTTTTTTTATTTTTATGTTTTTTTAGGTTAAAAATATGTAGTTTCACTTAAAAATTTATAATTAAAAAACTAAACAATTTTTTTAAATGCCTACAGTTAAGTCTAGTTAAATATCCATTTAACAACTGGTAAAAATTTTATTAAAAAGTATCCGATGGATTGTGAAAAAAAATTTGCATAAAAAAGGCCATTTTAACATTGGCTTTAATGGAGGTTTGTGCTCCCCTGAGATAGAGTTTCATGCGCATGACGCATTAGTTTTGAAATCCTAACTTCTGGGAAGTATTTCTTGGCTACGTAGCATAGTTTCACCTGCTACGAAAAACGTTATTACAACGAAGCAAACTTGAACGGAAAATGTCATACGGGTTTTTTTTTATATATCCAATGGATAAATTTTAACAACATTGTCGTCATCTGTCAATAGTTATATGCCATTTTACAACATACCAAATTAATGATAAAATAATACGATGTTATTTTTCCCTCAACTTTGTAATAACAAAGCCATAATTTAAGAGATTTTAAGATTTTTTAACTTATACCTTCTGTCTATATGACCCAATCATCATCCTCCTATTAAGTAAACTAATTTAAGAATGTTACATCTAATATATATACCAGCATCTTACACATATACTACTATCATCTATATTTTATCCTTCACTACATACGGACAGTTGAACTGTCATCGGAATGCACCGTGATTCCGTTGTTGAGCTGATATCGATCCGATAACAAGCCGATCTTGACCTCCCGAGTCACGCGGATGCAATGACAAAACTGCTTCCGTTTCATCTGGTTTTGTCAAACTGCAAAGCGTTTCGAGAAACTTCCTAGAAATAAAATTCGATGTTTGGTTCGAATACGATTCAAAAGTTGCAACGGGGTTCGCGAAATAGAAACGTATAGTCGTAATTGGTCTGATGGTAGAATGACATTGGTGGTGGATTTAGTGTGAAGTAAGTTATATAAGATAGAATTTTAAAGGATCGTCCAGAATTATTTGAATAGAATAAAAAAAATTGAATTTATATTTTTGAAGAAATTCCCTAATGTCAAAAAAGTTCAGCTACAATGTCATATTCGTAAAAAAAAACTTCTACAAACGTTTCATGTATGTTGAACTGAAGTCTTTACAAAATTTCTACTTTGATGCATTTGGTAAAATGTCTTGAGAATTTTAAAATTTATCTTGGTTCTTCCATAATGATTGAAAAATTAAAAACTATCCTGTAAAAAAAAATAGATTTCACGAAAAACCATTCATTGGGGTAATATCGATACAAAACTCCAAATTTTCCTCATAAGAAAGCATTGAAGAGTCAAACTAAAATTGTTTTGAGAGATTCTTCGTGGTACATGAATCAACCCCCATGTGTTTCAAAAAATTGCAAAATAAAATTGCATTTTATCGCAGTTATGGGACGTTTATGTGGTGAAAATTATATGATCTCGTGGGTGCAAGCTTTAACTCCTGCTACTTTCACAAATTTAATTTCAGGTTGAAACGCAAAAAAAAATTGTGTATCTTAATTTTCTATAAAAATCTCACGTTATGAGACGGCATTCTTTTTGGAAATTATGAGACATTTATTCTTTTATTTATTTATTATTATTATTGTTGTTATTAGCGTTTACTTTCTGGACGTAAAAATATTACTTTAGCGTTGACTTTCGGTACAAAATTTAGTGTTGTTAAAGTTGTGCTAATAATTCACTTGTGTTCCACTTGTGCTGTTTGGGCACCATTTTTTTTCCTAGTATACGGGTTGAAATCAGTCAATATTTCAAATTCCTCCTTCTGAAAAAAATAGTACAATCGGAATTGATGATGCATATTTTTTAAAAGCAGTGTAAAAACCTTTTGTAAAAAATAACCTTCAAACTGGCAACTAAAGAACACTTTTCCGAAAACTCACCGCCTTCAAACATTGTATACAATTTTCGAAGAAATTGTTATCTTCTTCGATTTAATAAGAGCACATGTGGTTTTTCTTCGACAACTTAATCCTGAGTTACAACATCAAAACACACTAGACCAATGTTAAGCATTTCATAAGAATACTAGTTAGTGGAGTTTCCTTGAAACCGGGCTGGCTACATGGTAATTGAGTTTGCCGGAATAACCGCAGAATATGCTTTAGAAAACCGCAAGTATAATTTGCTTGGTGTTCCAATTTTCAGGAAAAAGTTTGCTCTAAGGAGTTCAGACAGTGGTCCCTGGGGTGATGAATAAACAATCATTAAACTATCTTAAAATAATTTCTTATTGATATTCTTATGACTATACTGAAACTTGGTAAGCTTAAACATGTTTTTGAGTTAAAATCCTGCTTTGCGGTAAAGTATTTTTAGTTGTATAAAATCTGTTTGCTCTCAATTACATAATATAAAATGTAAGGTAATGAAAGTATTGTGATGGGGGTCGACAATCCGAAATAAAGATTTTGTGTTTTCGACGCGTTTTGGATAGTGCTGATTCCAAAAAGATGGTTTTTGCACATTGGGTGCCTGTCAGACTGTCATTCTGTCTGTCTGAAATCCCTCTACAGCTCGAACTAAAAGCGTCATATATTTCATGTTTGGTACGTGATCTCTTATGTCGGACGTCATGATAAAGTTTTTGAGAAAATAGCGCATGAACAAAGGGTAGAATACATAAAACTTTTTGGGTTTTAAAGTGGAGAACGAAAACACTTTTGACCAAATTTGGTACCTGAGTACCTATTACCTGTGGGACGACATAATTAGGTTTTTGAGAAATCGACTATGGACAAGGAATAGCTGCTGCAGAACGTTTTGGGTTTTAAGGGTTTTGCTGAAAAATTAAAAGAGCTATGGACTTCAAACAAGCTCAATCCTAGTTCTTAGTTTGGCCTTCGCGAATGCAAATTGTTTAGCCACTTCATCATTCATATTCACCTAATTTATTACAATCATAATTTGTAATAATCAAAAATAAAAATTAATACTACAAAAATAATACTTACTTAATATTTACTACAAAAAAAATAAATTATGATGCATAAACTCTGGCAATTTCGACTAAAAACTGCAATACCGGATAAAATTAGATATTTATCTAGTTTTTTCATCTGAAGTAAACAATCAATTACAAATTTAAGTACTCGAACATTAATTTAATTTTCAATTATTTACCATTCTAAACAGAAACAAAATGTGTACAATTTACACTTTTTGACAGCAACAATTTTCAAAATACCACTTTTTACCATTTCACAATATTTATCCTTTCGACGTTAAATGAGGCATGCAAAAAAGGTGGAGTCATTGAAGGGACCCGCCTTGTTACTATGGAGATGAGTCCACCCATGCATACGTCACAAGTAAACAATGGGAATTGTAAAAATGGAATGTCGTCATTACACCCGTAATAATTGGACGAATGAACGATAAAACTGTCACACTTTTATTGTTTATGGATGATTGAGTGTCAAAGTATTTCCTGTGGTGATTATTGCGGATAGGCAAAAAGTAACAAAGCGCTAATGATTAAGATTCCATTCGTATAAGTGGAATACAACATAATATCATTATTTTACAGTAGCGAATGGAGAAACGCGTTACTTGTAACAGTTACTTTTTTCAGGTAACGCCAGGTAATGCAGTTAGTTTTTCAGAAAGTAGCTGCAACTATAACTTAGTTACTAGCGTTAACGAAATAACGAAAAATTCGTTAATTTTCCGTTACCTATTATGCCGTCCTTCACGAATATTTTCTGCGTAGTTCGGCTTTCGGATTGTATTTAATTATTTAAGATTTAACTTTTAACAACGCTGAATGAATGAATTACTAAATTTATGTAATCCGATTGTCCCCACTTTTTTAGTCTTGGTTTTCTTTGAAAAAAATGGTAAGAAGCCTAGATTTAAATTTTTCATTCAACTTGAAATTTCAGAAAGTAACTATGATTAGGGTAACTTTTCATATTAAGTAACTAAGTATAACTAAGTTACTACTTTTTAAAAGTAACTTTCCAATCACTGTTTTTCAGCATCGAATATTTTTTAGGCTACTGCAAAAACAATCAAAAATCAAACATTTTAACAGTAGTTCCAATTCTGGTTAATAACACTTCCAAAGTTATTTATATTTTTAAAACACTAACTTTTTTTTTAAATGAAACCGCGATGCTTTCCAATATTGTATTTCCAATCGGATTATAAGTGTAGGTTAGGATGAATAAAGCAATAATAGATAAATTATTTGGTGGTACATCGATGACTTTAGCAATTGCACAAAATTGAACAAAACAATTGCACAAACAGTCAAGAATTCACGACTTTAATCAAGGTTTTAAGTTGTTGGTTTTTTTTTTAATTTTAATTTAAGCAAAAAAGGAGAATTTTGAAGAACTAAATTGGCTTACTTTTCTGTTATTTTAGTACTCACAGAAGTTCTTAAAATAAAATTTCTCAAAATAGTACCAAAAGAGCCGAACTTCCAATTAAATACTACTAGAATTACTATGATTCCATTGAAAAACATAGCGAAATTTGAAAATGAAGGTTATTCTTCCAAAAATGAATTTTTTAAAAAAAAAATTAAGTGGCACATAATTTACAAACCAGGTTGCTGAATTTGGGCAAGAATCCACTGACTAATGTATCATATTTATAGTACTACCCTTTTATCTTCCAAATTTTGACAGGATTTGTTTGTATAGGTAAAAATTAATTTGAACCAAATTTTTCTTCACTTGATACGGGATGAAATATTAACGACACAAAAATAGAAATTTGTATATATTATAAAAGAGTTAACAGCCAGCATATGCAAGGATAACCATATCGGGTAACATTTCATATGGTATAAGAGGTGTGTGTTAAAGTTACGTGGTGTGGATTTATTTGTAGGACGACCAAATTTTTCTCAACTTGATACGGGATGAAATATAAACGAACACAAAGAAGAGAAATTTTAATATAAAATGAAAGATTTGCAGCCAGCCTATATGCAAGGATATTTAAAATATGTGTGTTAAAGTTACTAAATGGAAACCAGACTCCTGTATTTTACAAGAAAATGATTGACAAAATATTCTTAAAAAGATATTAGATATTTACCCAGGCCCAATAAGGTAGACCCAATTGTAAACGGAGATTGACATAGAGCCTCATGAGCAGTTGCTTCGGGACATGATACGTTTTGTTAATGTGTCAAGGAAACTGGAACTAATCTCTCATTGTTATGTGCGAATTTTAACATTGTCTTCTTTTTTTTATAAAAACTGTGTGGAACTATGTCTCGAAAATCTATTATGAGTGTAAATGTCATACAAAAAGCAGGACCTCTGGTCACCACTCTTTAAGAACTCTGTACTACTAGATGGAATTGGAAAAAAACGAAGTGCTAGAAACAAATATCGAATAATATCGAAATATAGAATATCTGCAGTCTGTCCATCAATCGAATATGTCAACTGTATATCGGTCTAATATAGAACAAGATTTTTTACCTCTGACTCTCTGACCACACTTTTTATGAATCTCTCTCTCTCTACCTCTCTCTCTCTCTCTCTCCTACTACTACTGGATGGAATTGAAGGAAAGACGAAGTGCCAGAAACAAATATCAATTAAATGAGTGTATGTTCATCAATTGAATATGTCAATTGTGTGTATATCGGTCTAATATAGAACAGAATTTTGCACCTCTGCCCACACTTTTTAAGAAGCACTATCTCTACTACTAAATGGAATCGGAAAAAAAATCGAAGTGCTAGAAATAAATGAGTTTTGTTAATATCAACAGTTGGATATATCGGTCTAATATTATTTTAGCATTCGAGTCGAACTCGTATGGTGCCTCCCATTCCACCACAATCTGCCCTGGTAATTGGCCCTCACACGCGCTCTCATCCCGATTAGGTGCTTTTCGATATAAATCACGTTTTTGTGTGCATTTTCTGTGCGATTACCTGTGCCATCTGCTTGACGCTTCCTCGCCCGATGATTGTAATTCCATCTATTTTCTATAATAGAGTGAGAGCCCAGGGCCCCCAGACCTAAGTCATTTTGGCAAGGATGAAATGTACGTGATTAGGTTCGGTTTTCATTTACTTTTAGTGTGTGCATACCCGTTAGAGTGGACCGACGGCCAATTTAAAGGTATCGTGTGCAAAAAGTAGGTAAATTATAAGTTAACCTAAGTCATTTTGGAAAGGCTGATTTTTACATATGTTTAAGGAAATAATGTTAAAAGTGCATAATAAATTTCCCAGACACTTTCCGTGGGCCGATATTTCTCCCAGACGCTTTAAACGTCTTCATCAAGCTCAGACTTTGTCAATCACATCTAGCGGCGTGAGATGGCGCTAAAACCGTTCTCGGATATCAAGGAAGGGAAGTTAAGCAAAAAAGAACTATGTGTCTATTGGAGATATGGTTGGTTGATTGACTTATATTCCGGTTTGTGTGCTTAATCATTGGAGAAATGAAAATGTTGCAAGCTTAACAGCTAGGACATTTTCATACATATCTCCAATGATCAAGCACACAAACCGGAATATAAGTCAATCAACCAACCATATCTCCAATAGACACATAGTTCTTTTTTGCTTAACTTCCCTTCCTTGATATCCGAGAACGGTTTTAGCGCCATCTCACGCCGCTAGATGTGATTGACAAAGTCTGAGCTTGATGAAGACGTTTAAAGCGTCTGGGAGAAATATCGGCCCACGGAAAGTGTCTGGGAAATTTATTATGCACTTTTAACATTATTTTCTAAAACATATGTAAAAATCAGCCTTTCCAAAATGACTTAGGTTAACTTATAATTTACCTACTTTTTGCACACGATACCTTTAAATTGGCCGTCGGTCCACTCTAACGGGTATGCACACACTAAAAGTAAATGAAAACCGAACCTAATCACGTACATTTCATCCTTGCCAAAATGACTTAGGTCTGGGGGCCCTGGGCTCTCGGTCTATAATGGCGGTTGTAAGACAATTATCGGGTAGCGGATAATCTTCTGAAGCTCTCGATCTGTTAAGTTGGACGTGCGCTAAGTGCGGTAGTTTTGATTCAATTGGTGGTTGTAAAAGTTGTTATGCGATGTGTTATTAATATTAAAAGTTACAAAGTGAACTTGTGTAGACTGTGTTGTAGGGGGTGGCATTTTGGTAATGGTTTCAAACAATCATTTATGTAGTATGTCCGTTGCTGATAAGTTTTTTTTATTATAGATTGTCTATGGTATTCTGCGAAGCAGCTACTCTCTTTATAATGTGCCAACGATAAATGACTTTGCCAACTTTACCAAAATAAAAATTACTTTAATAAGTTTGATAAGTACTGTTTTTTAAACTATATATTCCTTTTGTCAACTTCATCCAATATTATGCTCTATTATTTTAAAAAAAACTGCAAGAAAAACTTCAACGTAACTGTGGCATGTCATGTCATATTGTTCAGAAAACTCGGATGCGATTTACTTTAACCAGAAAGAGGACATAATTGAAACTACACATGCTAAATTTAGTAAAATGTTACATGAAAATTCCAATTTGTTTATTTTGTTGCGGCTAATCCTCTTGTTGTTTGACGAAGTCAGACATATTCCAAAAGATAGTGAACCCAATGGAAGTCATTAATAAGAAGGGAGGAATAAATTTTCTCTCTGGGGAATCCGAATCCACAATATGGTTAGAAGAAGAGGCTCACTGAGTTGGACATTTAAGGCAGACTGCGAAGAACTTCCTATCCTCAAGAAAACAGATGCTTTTAGTGTGACCGTTAGCCATTCTGGAAGGATCCTCCACTTTCTTTAAATTTAAGAATTAATTGCCCAATACATTCGTTTTTTTACCTACGGCACAAATACAATAATACTCATGCAAACAAGTTCCTTTGTATGTTTTTTTTACCTGTAGCTGTCCTTTTTACCTAATGTACAGATTGCAATGCCCACTTTAACCCTCTAATGCATATTGTTGCCATATGGCAGCAAGTAACATAATCCACTTTATTCTATTAAATAAGAGCTCGCTCTCAACAAATCTGTGTTTTTTTTTCATCTATTCCAGTCTATTTTGAAGTTTTAGTTACTAATAACCCTCATAGATGACAGTAGTTAGTGTATTCAAAATTAAAGAGTTAAGTTATTAAATGTTGTGAAATTACGTCTTTGGCTGTATTCAAAGTATAATAATATTAGTACTAAATACAAATAAATGGTTTCGAAAAAATAATTATAGTTCAAGAGGGCTATTTTAAAATATATTTAGTATTTTTCTAGTCATTCTTATCAAAATTGGAATTTTTTAATAGATTTTTGCCATATAACAAGAATTTCAAATATTGAAAATATTTAAATTCCAATGCAGTTAAATTTTTTTTCAGTATTTTTCCCGTAACTTATGAGTATTAAAGATACAAATATATTTTTTCGGTATGAATAAAAAAAAATCATGCATTACAGGGTTAACAAGCGCTCCTTTTTGTGTGTTTCAGTCTGTCATCCAGATGTCCGGATCTCACTCATAGATGACAGTAGTAAAAGTGTATTAAAAATTAAAGAGTGAAGTTATTAACTGTTGTGAAATTACGTCTTTGGCTGTATTCAAAGTATAATAATATTAGTACTAAATTGGAATGGAATGGAATGCAAATGCGCCCTCTAGAAGGGAGAGTGTAGGCTTTATTAGTACTAAATACAAATAAATTGTTTTGAAAAAATAGTCATACTTCAAGAGGGCTATTTTAAAATATATTTTTTTTAGTTTTCTAGTCATTCTTATCAAAATTGGAATTTTTTAATTGATTTGATTTTAATTAATTCTAATGAATCCATTAATTTAATTGATTTAAAAATTGAAATTATTTAAATTCCAATGCAGTTAACTTTTGTTCAGTATTTTCCCCATAATGTGAGTTAATACTCATACATAAAGATACAAATATATTTTTTCTGGATGAAAAAAAAATCATGCATTACAGGGTTAACAAGGGCTCCTTTGTTGTGTGTTTCAGTCTGTCATCCAGATGTCCGGTTTCCGCAGCCTGGGCGACGAAGAGGAGGTGGAGTTCGAGTGCAAGGTGTCCGACAAGGGACTGGAGGCGACCCTCGTCACGGGACCCGAGGAGGCGGACTGCAAGGGATCGCACCGGAGGCCCATGTCCAAGAAGCGATTCAGGAAGATCAGGTCAATTTACACTCTCAGAAATATCACTTTCATTTTTGACGATTCATGAATCCTCAAGTCCAATTTCGTTAATTTTGAGGATTGCTTCGTCAAACTATTACGTGACTTTTGAGTAAACGCGAATCCTCACTTTTACTATCGTGATTTGACGATTCTGTATCTTGATTTTGAGGAAACTGAATCCCATTGTTGTACTCGCATGCTCAAAAATGACGAAATATTTCTTTAGATTAGACGACATTCAAATCCTCATAAAACTGACGATTCAAATTTCCTCACTTTGAGGAAATGAAAACTCGGAGCATTTGCCAGTAAACGATTCGTCATAATTAAGGAAAATTTCGTCGTTTTTGAGCATTCATTTTTCAGAGTGTAGGAACCTCCCTATTCTACACTGCTCACAACAATTAGGAGAGCGCATGGTTTAAACTCTTTCGACCCCCAATGTTTCCATTTGGAATCATGAGCTTGCGATTATTTCCTCACTAAGTTGAGCTTGCACTAATTTATCGTTAGATGGAACAATCATGTCTTCTGAGGATGTAAATAATGTTTGTTTTAATGAAATGAAAATATGAAAACACGGTAATATAAAATTCACCCCCAAGAAAAATGTATGAAATAAATTTAACCTAAATTCTTCACGCTTGCATTCTCAGATGTTTAAAAATTGATTTTGACTCTTCTTTGCAAATAAAAATTTGAGAAAATTATTGTTATAATTTATTCTTAATTTTTGATTCCAATTTCCCCCCTTAAATTTTAGTTTAAAAAATTTATATTTTTCCCGCCTGTTTTTTATCATTTCATTCTGGATGCATAATGAATCTATTTCACAAATTTTAGATTTTTAGAATGAAAAACAAAACGCTGAAATTGAAAGGGTTAAAAAAGGTACGCAAAGTGCTCCCCTAATTGTTTTGAGCAGTGTATAATGTATCCATACATTCAATGATTCTCAATAGTACTAAATTCGTTGATTCTCAATAGTGTTGAATTCGTTGATCCCAAATAGTATTAAATTCATTGATTCTAAATAATACTGAATTCGTTGATTCTCAATAATAATAATAAATTCCCTGATTCGCAATAGCACTTAATTCATTTAATCTCAATAGATCTACATTAATTAGTTCTTAATGGTACTAAATTCGTTGATTCTCACTAGTAATACTAAATTCAGTGTTTCTCAATAGTACTAAATTCGTTGATTCTCATTACTAGTACTAAATTCAGTGATTCCCAATCGTACTAAAATCATTGATTCTTTATACATACTAAAACAGCAATGGAAGTGAACATTTTTTTTTTACCTTATAACATTATATTTCCTTTTTGATATTGGAGATGAGGGTTTTTATACTTGATACTCCAGAATACATAATGAGTGTATGTGTTTTACATGTATTTAATACTATTGAGCATTGTCAAAGAATCTACGCGGTTTTGCCTAGGTGTACGAATGTAACTAACTATCTAACTGTTCCTGTTTTGACTACTTGTTGAAGAGTGGATAAATCTACCACTACAGCAATTTAACTTAAAACTTTTCCCTTCACTTAGGTATGAAATAGAGTGCCCAATGCATATTTTAAATGAAATGATGTAATCTTCCGAATAATATGCGTATTTGCAATCAACTTTCAATATCTGACGTCAGAGCATCTTTCCATTATCCTTGACTTAAGGCTACTATAGTCCGCTGCCACTTCTTAGCATCCCAAATATTTTGATTGCGAGATATTCACTTTGAAAGTAGGAATACAACCTAAAGAAGGCTGGGCTGTCAATCCCATGGCGTTTGGCGAACACAGGGGATTATTGGGTTAAGTTTGGTTGGAAATAATGTGTCACACTAAAACTGCACATGGTTTTTTGTGAAAGGAGGCTTCTAGTTAATTGCCAACGGTCGTCATCAATTGTGCATATGCATTTCTTTTCTATCTTGACTTGATCGTCAATAGATTTGCATCTTCATCTGTAGTATGTATTATTTAACACATTCAGTATCACCTCAGGGAACGCTGCAACAAAATATAGCTATGCAATAATTGTGAACCGATGTAAGTTCGAGCTGCGCTTGCCTTGAGAAACTGTTTCTACACCTAAAAGAAGTAAGCCTGTAAAAGAAATGAATCGCCAAATATAGCAACTATTGCCTAAACCTTCCTTACCCTTTTTCAAAGTGTTCGTCAATCAAAATATTTGAGATGCTAAGAAGTGACAGGTGGACTATAATAACATAATTTAAAAACTTGATTGCTTGTTTTCCAACAGGTGCTACAATTGCGGCGAATTCGCCAACCACATCGCGGCCAAATGCAACCTCGGTCCCCAGCCCAAGAGATGTCACAGCTGCAAGTCAGATGACCACCTCATAGCCGATTGTCCCGCCCGCGAGACCACCAAGACCGGATCTTCACCGGAGACCACTACCAAGACCACAAACGGGTCCCACGACACCCCTTCCTCCATATCTCCCACACCCTCCGAAGAGCAACAGCACGACATAGAATGATGTGGTCACGACATTGCATGATGTGAACACGATATGACATGATGTGGACATGACACAGGCCTATTCTTTCAGCTGCCTACACACGGAGACCACTCAAACCTTTGAGCGTCATTGAAATGGTAACTTCATTCGTTTTTCGATTTCTCATCCAACCATCAACAAAAACTAGTGGATTCTAAGAGCCTTAACATTCTAAGAACCTTAACATAGAAGGCATCAACGCTTCATACTTCGATATGATGACGCGTAATTATGCAGATAACTTAGTCTCGATTTTCTTGTGAAAATGAAGGCTTGGTCGACTTTTGTGTCGAGAAAGTCAACAACAAATTCTATCATCGCGTCGGCAAGTGTTTAAAGCAATTAGTACGGCAGAGATGATCGAATGTTTGGTTGAATCGTGCGTAAGGAAGAGCCGACAAAACCTTCGGCCAAAGCTCACATGAAATAATGACGCCGTCAAAAGGTTTAGTTGACTCGTGTGTAGAGAAGAGCCAAACAAATCTTCGACTTTTGGCAAGTGTCGGAAGCAATTAGGAAGATAGTCGAAGAATTGTTTGTTACAAGAGTGATGGCTGTTTGATGTGGTCACCGTCTGAAGACGAACTTCTAATTTTGTTGTGCGTAGTAGGAGGATAATACGTCTACCTCAGAGTGTGGTCGAACTTTGACCCGTTCTTCACCCAAGTCCTTCACTTCGGTTCATTATTTATTATTCTTATAACTATTATTACCATTGATTGAAGAGCTTATTTTCAAAAGGGAACTTACCGAATTTACCAAGCCCACAGTAAGAGATGAAGATCACTCATTTGACACTCAATGATCACTCATTGATCACTCAATGAACTAACTCCAAGGTTTCCAGGGTTTCTATGAGTGTTTAGGCTACTACCGCAAAAAAACAAAAATGCCGTATACTTTTGTCCAAATAATAAAGTTACATCTAAAACGTAACAGTTCATGTGTCTAAATGTAATAGTTCATGTCACAGTTTAGACCCGGACACAGCACCTACTAATTTGAAATAAAGATCAGATGACAAAAGTTAAAATGATCAATTTGGCACTGTTATGCATCAATTAAAGCGTTTGGATTCCAATGGATTTATCGTCCAACAGCAACCTTTAAATGTTAGACATTTTTGGTTTTTTTTATTACCTTACTTAACTGTAGCTTGCAGCCAAACATTTAAATTTTATACATCTTATTTAAAGCAGTAATTTACATGATTCAAAAAGTACTCAAAATTCTTCTGCTTTAAAAGTTCACTAAAAATTTATTTTCAGTACAAAATTATCACCTAGAGGTTATCCCGAAAGAACTTATATCCTCTTTGAAATGTTCAATTTAAATTGTCTTAACCCTTTCATTCCCCCAATTGCAATTTGGCATCATCATTTTAGATTTTTTTTTTCTGATCGTCTCTAGCCATTTATGATATCAAAAAGCACATCATTCATTCTTCAAACATTTTTCTATTAGAAAATATTTTTTAATAATCCCAATAGATGTCATACCTATTATTATTTTTTTAATTATGATCAGAAAAATGATGATGCCAAATGGCATCACTGGGACTAAAAGGGTAAAAATGCAAATGTTTAATTTTGATTTTACTTTTAAAAAAAGTAATAAGTTCCCTTTTGAATCTAAGCCTATTTTTTATGTTATCGTATGATTTAGATGAGTTTTCACACTTCCATCTGATTGGATCAGCTGACTGACGGAAAGAAGCACTCATTTCTTTGGCAAACTGTTTAGGTCTTTGATATGACTTGGAAAACTTTTAATCATCATAGTGTATATTGATAATGTGTTGCTTAATTGCAATAAAATTAAGAATGTCTTGAGTAATTCTTTCTTTTGAATAACTCTTTTTAAAAGCAGGATGTAAAAGATTTTGCAATCTCTAAGCGAAAATACAAGGTGGCCCAAAAGTAAGCTTACAATTGGCGAGATACAATGTAGTAAGATCTATTTTAGCCAATCAACAAAACTAGGCGCGACTATTTCAAATTCCTGATATAAATAACCCAAAGTTCTTACCAATGGTACATCATTAACTGTTCTACTCTTGGGCTACCCTGTATAAAGTTCATTTATTCTCTTACATTAAACAAATAAAGCAGAAGTGTAATTTTTCAACTCACGGGGTGATATTACACTGCTCAAAACAACTAGGATAGCACCTTTCGTAGTTTTGTTGACCCTTTCACTCCCAACTTGTTACTTTTTATTCGAAAAATATAAAATTTGTGAAATAGATTCTTTTTGCATCGAGAATAAATTGATAAGAAGCAGAGAAAAAAATCTAAATTTTTTACTAAAATTTAAGGGTTGAAAATTTAAATCATAACTTATGAACAAAATGTAAAAAGATCTTTTACGAAACAAAATTTGTTTAAAAAAAGTTAAAATAATTTTTAAACATTTAAAAATTGCATGCGTGAAGAATTTAGGGTTAATTTATTTCAAAAAAATTGTTTTAGAATGAATTTTATTTTACCATGTTACTTATTTAATTGAAACAAACATTATTTTTTTTTTTCAAAAGACATGATTCGTCCATATGACGATGAATAGGTGCGATCTTAACTTAGTGAGAAAAAATCGCAAGAAGATGATTCCGAATAGAATCATCGGGAGAAAAAGGGTTTAAACAATGTGTCCTCTTAATTGTTTTGAGCAGTGTAGTTGTTAGGAGACGGTAAGTATATTCACACAAAACCAAGAAGTAGAGACCAAGAATAAAACAAAATTAGTTGCAATAGGAATTACAATCTATATCGGCATATTTGCCGAACGAACCCCGGCAAGCAATATTTAGACATCAGCCTTTCTCTAACCAGATAGCCGATGCTGGAAGCCTAAGACAGAGGGGAAATATTTTAATTTACTTTAAAAGTTTTAAATATTGGACAAAGTCAGCATAAATTAACCCGGATTATATAAGTGTTTTGATAAAACAATGTTCAACCTAAATTTTTAAAATGGTGGGCTATGGGAAGTATTTCTCCTAATCCTCATTGTTCGCGTCAATAATAGGTCACTTATACAGTTTTAAGACACCGTTAGATTTGGCAGCTTTGTATTGATGTAGTCATGTAGCTATGAGCTAACTCATATTTAGAAGTAGTGTAAAGACGATATTAGACGAGGAAAACTTCGGGCTGAAAAATATTAAGCAAAAACTAGCAAACTCCATTGATATGTGTTCAACCAATTTTAATGGTGAAGTATAATTTACACCGCTAAGTTGGATCGATACTGGGACACTGCACAAATTTTATGAAACTTTCAAACCGATTGCATCCTGGCTGCTTTCAGCTTTATGAAGTAACGTTACACTCAGGGCCTGTTCCTCCATAAGGCCCTGTTAGGCCTTGGCTTAGGGCCCTTAAATTTTAGGGGGCCCCTAAATTATACTTTCTATTATGCTAAATGCTGTAAATCCCCAAAATTTCATTAAACTAAGAAAAATCTGATACTCCACTTTGTTTTGTGCTATATTTTGACTAAGAAATTAACCTAAAGTGATTGTTTTCATCCATGTTTATAAGGAAGCCCATAAAATTCCAGCAAAAATTTGATTACATAGGTCATTCCGCATCATCATTACTGGAAATCCTACACAACATTTTTTGCCGCCCCGGTGGAGCAATCGTTAGGATGCCAGCCTTTGGAGCTGCTGGGGTAAGGTTCAAATCCCGGTCTGGCATGGATGTTTGTTACAGTCAATAAATGTTGCTATTTGTCTATGTGTTTGTGTTGTCCTTTTTTAAGTGTCTCTTGTGTTTGTAAAAACTCTTTCTGTGTGCGTGTCCCTCTTGACGAAAGCTTATAAGCGGTTCTCTGAACAAGCACACAAGCTGGAATATACCATACACATACACAACATGCCTGGATTACCATACACAACAGTTTCCGTGAAGGAGCCCACAAAATAGGTTGTCCCTAGTCTGAGGTTTCCTAGAACAGGCCCTGGTTACTCCACAGGTTTACAGTGGAGGCACAGTCGGCCAAGGTTATTCGTGCAATTTTTTTCATTTAATATCTTCCAAATTCTCGAAAAAGGGGTGTTTCATTTCTAAGAAAGTTTTGAATTTTCAAGAAATCATTTTTTACCGGGCATGAGAACTGTCATCACAGCAAAATAAAATAAATTTAAAAGGAAAATAACTTGGGTTATTTTACAATTAATTGATAAAGTTTTTAAAAATAATCGCCATCTTCATTGTATTTTGAGGAATCTTAAAGGTAATTAAATCAATAAGCAGATGACATTTTTCTTTAAAATTATTTTACTTTGTTGTTATGAAGATTCTTATAAAAATTTATGACATGACAAAGTAATACTTTTGCTGCAGTTTGAATTTAAAAACTAATGCATTTGCTCTAGGACTACTCTCAAAAGTTTTTTTATTATTATTTTACCACATGATATTTTACCACACTTTATAACTGAATCTATTATACCAGTGTATTTAAAGGGTTAAAGTGTGTTATTCCAATTTACTTTTGGTGGGCCTACACACTAAGGGACTTGGTCCATGGGAACTTGCCTTTTTTTTCCCTCCATATCACATAGACTCTAGGCACCAATCAAAATTAGTTATTGGAATTAAAGCTATTTTCAAGTAGTAGAAAGAGGTTTTTTTTTTAATTTTGGGTAGAAAGTGCTAGGTGGAAGTTAAAAATTCGTAAAAAATGTCTACAACTAAATTTAAGCCTCTATGCATACTGTTGCCGTTTGGCAACAAGTAACATAATCCATTTTATTCTATTGAAGTAGAGCTCCCTCTCTACAAATTTGTGTTTTTTCATCTATTACATTCCATTTTGAAGTTTTAGTTACTAATAATCCTCATGGATGACAGAAGTAAAAGTGTATTCCAAATTAAAGATGAGGTTATTAACTGTTGTAAAATTACGTTTTTGGCAGTATTCAAAGCATAATAACATAAGTACTAAATACAAATAAATTGTTAATTGAAAAATTAATTATATTTATAGAGGGTTATTTTGAAATATATTTAGTAGTTTTCTAGTCATTATTATCAAAATAGGAATTTTGTAGTTGGTTTTTATCAGATGAAAAAAAAAATTAATTTTTTTTAAATCGTAATGCAGTTAAAAAAAATTTCAATATTTTCTCCATAATGTACACTCTAAAAATATCTGTAAGGTTACTAAGAATTCTCTAGGAAACTCAGCTTCCATAAGTTTTTTTAGTAATGTTACACAAGAAATATGTTTATATATTACTAATTAAAGCTTAGTAAGTTATACTGAGAAAACTGTAGTAGATTTGCAAGGGATTTTCTTGTATGTTTACAAAGAGACTGGTAGTAAACTGGTTACAAAAGTTTAAAACCAGGGGGCACCACTATTTTTTCTGTTAGTCAGGTTTTATATCGAATTTCCAGGGAAGGAGTAAGGACAGAACCCAAGATCCTCGGTATCCGCATATCTCGCAACGTGGAACTGCGCGTTAGTCCTCGCTGCTATCGGGTTATATTTACTTTCGGGTTATATTTACTTTTATATATTATATTTACTTTTATAAAATAAGAGGTGTGGAAACAATCTTTCGACATTTTTGTGTTATTTTTCAGTGAAAAGTGTGACATTTTACATTGATCAGCAAGCAGAAATAAAATATTTTTTTAAAAAAAAACTTAGTATGAACTTATGAAAGTCAAATGAAAAGTAGGAGTGTTGTGAATTATAGATGCATGAACCTTCTTGGAATACTTATTTATAAACTTAGCTTTTTTTTCCTGTAAATATATATATTAAATTGCTTACTTAAAACAGTTTTTTATGCAACAAGTTAGCAAAAAAATTTAAATTAATAAAAAATGTTGCTTGATCCTTGATCCTCCTTTGTACATTAGACAACTCATTTGTCTTTGTCTCATAATATATGTGTGTTTATAAATTTATATAAAAAATAATGGAGTTATAACATGTGAACGTGGTCTTAAAGCTGAAGTAGTGTGACAGGCTTTGCTGTCAGGCCCAGGAGATACCCTCTCGAGTTCTGTCCTCGTCTTAGCCATTTCGTATATAAATTGAGCAAGCTGTTAAAAGACATCTACCAAAAAAACAGCAATGTGTACAAAACTGATGGATGTCAAAACTATAGTAATGATAAAGATCTGATGCCCATTTACAATGTTGAGACTTATAAATAATGAGTTACACATATTTGTTAAATAGATGCATCCACTTTTGGACGAATTGTTAATAAAATTAGTTTTTTTAGTTCCAATCATCCAAATTCGTAACATAAAATTACTCAAAATTAAATGGATATAGTTTAGTGATGTTTCATGGAATTTATATTTTAAAAAATTCACTTGACAAAATTACGGTGGAACATGCATACAAGTATTAATAAATAATTCAAATTACTAATTTTTAATAAAAAACTATTAAACATTTTTTACTAAAGCTAAGCTAAGAATATTACAAAGAAATTTATTAACATAAAAGCAATACATTTAAAAAACAATATGATAATGAATTTTTTTTTATAGTATGAAAATTATGTATATTTTTTTTTTAAAAAATTCCTTGTGCCTACATGAAAGCTTACGACATATATTAGTAAATGAATATTGTTAATACCTTCAATTTTAAAAATAATTTCCTGTTTCTTAAAAATATTACCTACTAATGCAACTTAGTATTGTGGTAAGTTGTTTAAATGACATATTACTGGTGCCAAAGTCCAGAGAAGCAGAGATTGTTTCAGTCCTACTAACTATTTAGTTACTAAAGTTAGAATGCAGAGGGCTTTTAGAGACATTGGGTGAACCTTGAGCACATTACAGAAGTTGTTTCTTCCTATCTCACACTGGACCAACTCTTCCACTTCTTCCATTTCTCGGGCATTTAATTTAAAATTATCAATATTTGAAAGTTGTTCAGCAAAGTAACGAATGCTCTTCAATGCAGGCAAGGAATGGCGGTGGAATTTGTTCACGACTGATTGGGTGCAGAGACTCGCATCTTTCAGAACACTGTCCTTCAGAATTGAATTTTGGAATAAGCGTGCATACTCCTTTTCCTGAAAAAATAGCCCGTGCTGTACAAATAACCTGATATCTTCGAGGGTCAAGGCCATTTCCCTAATACCTTCACTGAGAGCAGTTTCACTGAAATTATCAATTATAGTATAGTCTGCCCCTGCCTTCAACAGCTCCTTCCGGATTTCTTTGCATCGCTTCTTTTTGCAAGCTAAATGCAAGGGTGTCTGACCTTCGACATCTTGAGCGTTGAGGTCCACTCCCACTACACCCAGCAGCAGCCGGACTAAGCTGGTGCGAACATAAATAACCGCCCAGTGCAGGGCAGTACGTTTGTTCGGATCCCTTCGGTTGGGGTCGGCCCCTGCTCCGAGGAGGATCTCTGCACAATCGTCGATTCCTATGTCTGAATATATGTTCAGCATGAGAGGAGTGTGCCCCCTTCCCGTCACAGCATCTACGTCTACTTCTTCAACGCTGAGGATATCCTGGACTGTGTCCGCCCAACCATTGTAAGAGGCGTAATGGAGGACAGAGAAGTTGTTATGATCGGCTATGCTTACTAGGGCTTTATGGTGGAGGAGGAGGCCGAAGACATCTTCTTCATATGCAACTGCAGCAATCAACACTGGTGTGGAACCGGAATTATCCACGGCGTTGATGTCACATTTGCTGCCGATGAGCAGTTGAGCAACTTTGTACTGTCCACATCTGGCAGCCACGTGCAGAGGGGTTTGTCCATTGTCGTCGCGGCTGTCCACGGATACGCCCTCCTCGATACAATACCTCACCGTTTTCAGGTCGCCGTACTTGGCCGCATTGTGCATAGCGAACATATCCATATTTTGGGTCTAGAAGATGAACAGGGGACTTTACATCAACCGAAGCAAAGCAACAGAATACAGAACAAAAAAAAAAGGTGCTTGTGATTTGGTTGGTTGGTTTGACATATATTTTCAGGCTTGTGTGCTTGGTCGCAAGGACCCGCTTATAAACCATCGTCAAGTAGGACAACACAAGACACACACAAACACATATGACAGATGTTGCCATCTGTCTCCACCTCCACAATTTAGACATGTCCCTGAAGGGGAGGGAAATTTTCTCCAGGAACCTGTTGGTGAACTGCGCAATGACCGACCACAGGACTTTCGGACCCAACAGATTTTACGAGCACGTACTCCGCATATACTCGGTAAGTCTTCCGTGGCACCGGGTCTCGAACTCTCAACCTTCCAATCTTAAGTCCGGGGTCCGGACCACTAGGCTCCTGCTTGTGATTTCACATCCACCGCATCACATCAATGAGACATAAATAAATGGTAAAAATCATAGCGCCATCTATCCCATCAATACATAAGCAGAGACCGATTTGAAAAGTTCGATTTAAAATGAAATGTTTTATTGAGAATTATATAAAATACAGGAATTTTTTTTTAATTTTTGTACTAAATATTTAGAAAATTTATATGTAACAAAATATTATGTAATGAAGGATTTTACTCAAAAGTATATTAAAAGTAGTTTGAAGCATTTTACAAATTTCTCTCTGAAATAGAATTTTTTTTATTTCTTCCATTTATAACGAATAAAATGAATAAAAAGTTGTTATTTAAAAACTAATTTAATTCTGTTATTTAATTTATTTTTAAAAATAAAAAAAATGGATTTTGTACTAAAAAAATAAAGTTATAAAAGGTTCATTAAATTTGACTGGCGTTCCAGCATAGTGTAATACATTTTATTTCCTACAGCTAAAAAAAATATATATAGATTGAAAAGCCAGATAATTTTCAAGCAAAAAAGGTACACAAGAATTTAATTTTAAGCAAAATTATATTTTTTTTAATAAATTGTATACATATTATACATGAGGTTTTATATGCAAATTTAGTTTACATAAAGGCACATAAACATATTAAACATGATGTTTTATATGAAAATTTATATATATTTTTAGTTTTCAGGGATATTTACTTTTCTCTTATGAACTTAGTTTGCAGTAATTTTAAGTTTTTTTTTTTTCATTTAGTGTTCAATTTTTCGAAATAAACAAATTATAAATAAAAACGAGCAATTAACACTTTTTTTTAATAAAGAAAATGGAATGTACTTTTATACTTTCGTGATTTTTATGAAAAAATATTAACTGATCATGAAAAATACGTATATTTAGATACAATCGCTAGTACACTAATAATCTTAAATAATTCTATGCACAATATAAAGAAACAAAGAAAATTTTATTTTTAAACTAGGGGGCAAAGCCCCCTGCTCGCTACCGCTCGCCAACCCCGGAGAATTGCTACACAATCCTTTTGTTTGTTCCGCAAACAAACATGCAAGACTTATATGAGGATACTGTCAATGCAGGAATGCTCATCTATACAATTTGTGTTAAATAAAACATGCTTCCTGCTTATTAAACTTCAAGAATTACTGAACTACATTCAATACACTACGTTTTAATAAATAAAATGTCCATAATTAAATTTACCTATACTAATCAACACATTCATTTAGCGTTGCTTCTGCGATTTATTTCACGTTGGCGACTTCTTTGGTAATCGCTACGACCTCGCAGATTCTGTTGAACGGAAGAATTTATATTCTCCATCATCTAATAATAAAAGAAAGAGTCTGTCTGTGTGTATGTCTGTGGATCGCAAAAGATTGAAGTGCGCATGCGCCAACATGAATTTAATTTTGTTTTGATTTTGAGTGTATTTTGATAAGTAGGCAGACCATAACAGGGCTTCAAAACACAACGACCGGGTCGTAACAGGGGCTTGACGCCATTCTCTGTTATTATTTGCTTTTTTTCTTGCGCATGTACAACACGAATTGAATTTAGTTTAGATATTGAGTGTATGGGGAACATTCATGTGATGTCACGCGGTTTGTTATCCTACACCTCTCGAAACACGTGCTAATGTTTTCCTACTGCTTTAACCTGTCTAACAGCTTTTTTTACCACATCGATTTGGAATTGAAGCTCAGGTGGATAGGGCCGTAAATGTCCCCCATTTCCACAAGTAAGCATACCTCTGAAAGGAAGCAATGCGATGTTAACGGGTTCCCAGTAAGGCGGGACCATACTGCTAATTAGAAATATCCATTAAGCAGCCGATGCAACATCATGCAAAGCAAAATAACAGTTACTTGTATAATTTAAATTTACTTTATTCTTTCTCAGTTAGGAATATCTATGATAATGGCCGGTCTCAATTTGGAGCTTTAAATTTCGTTGCCAAACAGCGAAAATGCACAAATATGCTAGACATTCCACTTCATCCCAAGCAGCAAATGATCGGTTGGCCAAGCATCGGCCAAACATCGCAAAAAAAATTCTGCGACATCGAGCCGACGCGTCGGAAATTGATTGGCGATATCCATCGCAGCAACTGCGTTTTGTTCTTGGCAAGAGACCATTTGCCAATCAGGTGCGACCACTTACCAATGCATTTTGGTAGTCGGCAAAAGATCGGAAATGACAATCGGCAGCACATGGGGCCGCCGATTTACAAAACACGACCTTTTGCCAATCGTCGGCGACTAGTTACCGCCTTTTTTGCGACCCCAAATCGTCGGTTAATGATCGATTTAACCATCGCAGCGACTTCCCAAGCAGCAAATAATCGTTGTCCGAGCATCGGCCGAAAGTCGCAAAACATTCTGCGGCATCAAGTCGATCACGTCGGAAAGTGATTGGCGATGTCCATCGCAGCGGCTGCGTTTCGTCGTTGGCGAGCGACCATTTGCCAATCAGGTGCGATCACTTACCGAAGCATTTTGGTACGTCGGCAAGAGATCGGATATGCCAATCGGCGGTGCATTGAGCTAATGTATAAAATACGAACTTTTACCAATCGTCTGCAATTAGTTACCGATATTTTAGCGACCCCAAATCGCCGGTTATTAATCGGAGTTGACCATCGCAGCGATTTCTTGCCAATTTCATGCGCGACCATTTGCCAACCCCTCTCGCGTTATTCTGTGCTAACTGTTACGACGATTTCCGAAGTTACCCAATGCATTTTCAGCCTTCCGCCGTCGTCTACCTAATGCTTAGCTGAATCGATTCCAAGGTAATTCCTAAGTATTTTAAACACTAGAAAAAAGAAACTAA
The DNA here is from genome assembly GCA_023701765.1 of Hylyphantes graminicola. Taxonomy (NCBI): domain Eukaryota; kingdom Metazoa; phylum Arthropoda; class Arachnida; order Araneae; family Linyphiidae; genus Hylyphantes; species Hylyphantes graminicola. The sequence continues at coordinate 55,998,400 of CM043119.1, forward strand.
CTTGTACTACCTAGATTTTATCAAAAGGAAACTTAACAAAACTTAATGCATAAATTTAGTGTTCTGTCCTCGCATACGGAAACAATTTTTATTATTGCATTAGATTTTTTTAGTAACATAACATTTTGCAAAATTTTGCCTCCTTATAAGACTTTGAAGTTTTCGGAATTGATAATTTTTTTCAGTGTTGCAAATGATTTTAACTAAAATGTTAAGCAATTATTAAATTCACAATATAAATACGATCATGTCCTAATGATAAATATTAAAACTATAGATTATAATTATATAGCGCTTTTTTGCTTGCCTTAAACTTGTTTGACAACTACCTAGTCAATTATACTCTTTAATTGAAGATTTAGTCAAAATACTTTAAGGTGGAAAACTACTATTTATTAGAACTAACCCCACAATAAACTACATAACAGATAAAAATTTATTGATGTTCACAAAATTTACTCTTGGGAGTATGATCGTGAGAGTTTTGACTCTGACAGATTTTCAGTTTTAATTTTGCGATCTCAAAGGATTCACGAGCATAAAAAGTAACGTGTGCAAAAGTCTACTTCCTAAAAGGCGGTGCTGAAATAACCAAAATTTAACGACCTTAGCATCATTAGGCTTGTTAATAAAAAAAGTAACTTATTTTTCAACTTTATTATTAGAACAATTAATTTTTAGAATTAAATGGTATTTTTTACCCATCTAATTTTGCTCTCCATGCATTTCCCGTCTTTAGCATTGGCAGAGCCTTTTTTATGAAATTTCTGCCCTGGGCGGAAATTCAACAACTGCCCTTTAATCTGAACAAAAAAAAAGGTACTAATTAAAACTAACTAAATAAAAATAACTGCTTGATTTTAAATTCAATTAACATTTACATAACATTACTACATTTACTTAACATTACTACATTTTAAATTCAATTAAACTAAACCAACCAACTAAATTTATACCTCCATAGTTTAAATGGATTTTGCTAAAAAAAATGATTTTGTTCTGATTTTGCTCACGCCAAAACCATATAGTTTACATAGCACATTGAAAACATATAGTTTAGTCATTTAAAGTGTGAAGGTTTGTCAGTTTTTCAACTTTTTAAAGGTTTTTGGAGGGTTTTTTTTAGGGGGAGGGTTATTTACAGTTTGGAATTTATAACAATGCAGATATATATTAATAGGAGCTTCTGAAAAAGTGTTAATCTTTTATACTGTAATATACACCTTTTTTAAAATTTTGATTTTTTAATGATTTTGTTTGATTCTAGTTTAGCTTTGTTGAACGGGGGGAAATATATTCCGGAAATAAGCAACCTTAAATCATTTGACAAACTGCCCCAAAAAATCTGCTGCCCTGGGCGCCCGCCCACTCCGCCCTCCCTTAAAAAAGGCCCTGAGCATTGGAAGTCACGTGATCTACCGATCAACAACTATGATATCGATGATGATATTTTTCCTTAAATAAAACATAGTGCTGCCATCTACTATTTAGTAATTTGACGAATCTTTATTTTTTGACTAGGTTCTTATTATCGAAATAACCATACATGCAATTGGACCAATTGGTATTTCTAATTATATAAAAAAAATATCAGAATAAACTTTTAACATCAGTATTCAAAGTTTTCAATTTACTATATAAATATGTTAACTAAACTTTTAAAATAGCGTGCAATTTTCCAAAGACATTCCGCTTTACTAATTTAAGTGACGAAGAAGTGACTCATGAAGCGCCAAGTATCCCATTTTGGAAAAAATTTATTAATATAACTTCTGTTCACAAGTAATTATTGAGACAAAAAATTGAAACAAGTTTAATTGTTTTGAAAGAATATAGTTTTTAAAAAAATTGAATGCCATTCAATAGTGGAAGCTTGAAATAGATAGACAAAAATTGTATATAAATCTTTCGTGAACTTAGTTTAAACCAGTTTCAATAGATGGCGGCAGCAGCAAACTGTTTTTAAAAAATGAAACTTTAATTCGGAGCATATAAACAATTTAAGAAACCATTTTGTAACAAATTTGAATGAAAAATTGACTTTGAATAGTTTAATTTGAAGACTAGCTTCATTTATAGAAATTGCTTTTGATTTGTCAATCAAAACACATATCTCTTTAAAACACTTATATGAAGGGGGATCTTTATATATTTAAGGTTAGGTTATGAATTATCGTCGTACTAGAGCTACACGAGGGCTATTGGCGACGGGCGTCGTATTTTAGAACCACAGTCAAATGACGAGCCGACACTTGAATAGGTACCCAAAGCAACCGTCTTCATGTTTAATACCTTTTAAGGGAAAAAATATTTCTTAAAAAATTCAAAACTCTATTCCTTTCAAACAAAAATTGAATCCAAAATGAATTAACTTATTTCCTTTATTACTAATTTTAGCATTCCAATTATTACTAATTTTAGCATTCCAATTATTACTAATTTAATTTATTAGGATTGTATAAATATTTAGCTTTAGTTAGCCACTATAGTTTTGGAACTTCAATTAAGTATTTCTTTTTTAAACTTTTATATCCTTGACTGAAACCATTTATTAATTTATATCCACTTCTTGTGTTTCTAATGTTTTTTTTTATTTATTTATAATAAATATTTTGCATCCGTTTGCTTCAAAAATGAAATTATCCGAAATTTAAGTTCTAAAAATATTGCTTTGCAGTAGTTAGAAGCAAACAATAAACTTCCAACGGAATCTATTGTTAAATAGAAAAAAATCATTACTTTAATAATATTAAATGAATTTAATAAACAAATTTAGAATATTCTGTGTTATTCTATCATTAAAGCTCCTAATATTTTATTTATCCTGAGGAATTAAGGACAATGTGAAATTTAAAGTTAACACACAATTTTTTTTAAAAAATTACAGGCAATACTCACCCTGGTCACGCGATGGCCCTGAGTTAGTCCAAAAATCCAAAAACATAATAGTGAATCGATTTAATTTGTAGTAAAAAATCTACAATATAGATGGCAGCATCACGCATGAGAACGCATGTGCTTGTGCATACTTGCAAAATAGTAATCCGATGTAGACATTTAAAATTACGTTCTGACTTTTAAAAGAATGAATTAAAAATATTATAACGGAATTGGGTCAACGGAGAGCGGAAATTCGTCAATGCAATATTACAAATTTTAGAAAATTAATTTGGTTTTCCCCTATCCACCTCATTATACATTCTTTAAAATAATAACAAATTTTTTTTATAATTATTCTTAAAAATTTCCTTAAAATAATATAGTCCAGGCAACGAAGAGTTTTAGAGGGAAGTTTTGGAACACAATTTCTGATTTCATAACTTTGTTAAGACTAGTTAGGAGATAAACATATCAAAAGTCCCCGGCCCTTGCGCCTGTGCTGAAGGGGGGAGTTGAAATCCCAATTTTCGGGTTTTTTTTATTATATCTCGAAAACTATGTGTTCTAGCGATATAAATAAAAAAACAGAATGAAAGCTGATTAAATTTGGTACAAGCTGAACCCTTCAAGTGTTTAAATATCTTGTATAGTTTTCGAGATATTATCTGCTCTTGAAAGTTAGTAATTTTGGAAAAAACAGTCCCCCCCCCCCACACACACATTTTTCCTCTTTTTTGACCGGATAACTCTCAATAATGCACCGAAACACAAAATGTTGGCCCTAGACTGGTAGAGAATTTAATTCCTTTCAATAATATAACTTATTTTACCATTTTATCTATTTTCCTTCAAATTTTAAGGCATATGGGGTCTATCTGTTCAAATGGTTTGAAGCAGGGCTGTCAGGTTTTTCAAGCTACTGCGCATACTGAGGTATCCCAAGACCGTGCCCAAGATGAACGCGGATTTTTGAGCTACTGCACATGACAACTACTGGCACTGAGGTATCCCAAGATGCATTGCTCTAGCCTGTGCTTCTTTTGTGCGTTACTGCGCACATACATGGGCCGCTCTAAAAGCAGTTCAGTGTTGAGGAGTGAAGAGGGGACTGTCAGTCCCATAAAAATAAAAGCATTAGTTTTGAAATCGCAACATTTAAAGAAGAAGAAAAAGCTTTGCCATGTTATCCCATTTTCACAAGGTATTAGAATCATCATAATATCAATTTAACACATAATCGAAAAGAAAATAACATCCCGTTATTTTATTATTAAAGCTTTAAAATAGTGGCGCCATCTGCTGTATATTTTTGGCATTTTAAAATTTCAAAAATATATGATTAAGTAAGTTACTATATAGCATTTTCGTTTCAAATTTGTTTCATTTCTATGTAATGTTGATTCCCGTACCTGGGCAAAAAGGGCTAACATGGCAAAGCAATACATCTGCGGAAATAGTTTTTCCAAAACTAATGCATTAGCTCTCTGGGACTGACAATCTCGCTTGTGTACACATATTCTATACTGAACATCTTAATAACACAGATACTCATTTTGCAGGCACGTTGTTACTTTAAGATTATATCTATTTCTTTTCATTCCTTGACAGTAGGAAAACGATCAGATGCTCCTCCTGTTCTTCATCTTCGGAGTCAACTTGAGAATGAGAGACCCTATTGAGGCTAGTCCCCTGGCTATTTTGGCAGGCTGAGGAACATTTGAGACTTGATTTTTGGCAGCTACACTTTGAGCTGGCACAGTCTTTCATGCATCTGCAGAAAACTATTTTCAGACAATCATCAGGTGCTGCTGCTAACTCACTGTGCACTGGGACCAGGCAGTTATTCTCTATCTTCCACTCATCTCATACACCTGAGGAGGCAGGTCATTTCGCAGCCACAGTTCAACTTGGTGTAGTATTTGGTGGGAATACTGTTTTATTGCTCCCTCTGTGGGAAGAAGACAAGAGATATTAAGCTTGATGGTGGTCACTGATTTCAAGAATGAATTATACCTGTAGCATTGAGGAAAGCCTCTTTCGTTGGAGCCCCATACCACCTCAAGATGTAGATTTCGCCTGCCTTTTGAAACCGATAGGTGGTTAAGGAATGGTATGAAAAGACCGCTGCTGCTTTCTAGACCTCTGGCAACATCATACACAACTTCGCAAATGCGATCTTGCTTTTTGGAAATGCGAAAGATGTTGTGTCGCATCCAGCTAATGTGTTTGCAAAAATGGAACGTCCTAAACCCAGTTGCTGAAGGTCTTGGGGCAAGAATAAAAAATCCCTTTGTCTTCCCACGTCCAGGCTTTATGAAAGTTATGTCCTTATGCGCATCAGCTGTAGCCTTCAAGAGGACTATGAGGTCGACATAAAATATTAAAGTATAACAGCGTGCCTACAAAATGAGTATCCCTGTTGTTTTCGACATTGTCACAGCCGTATCCACAATCAGAACGTCCACATCACTTTCTGCTTGAAGGGTCCTTTATCCAATTGTCCTCAAGCTACACCTTAAGTATGTTGCTGAGCCTAGTTTTATTTCAACAGTTCGACGGAAAATCATCTTGTTTGACGTTTATCTCGGTGTCTTCGGTGGCATGGATCAACCGATTTCTTGAGTCGATAGAGCTTCTGCTGGTCCCAGTGCACAGTGAGTTAGCAGCAGCACCTGACACTATTTTGAAAATAATGTTCTGCCCATGCATGAAAGACTGTGCCAGCTTAAGTGTAGCTGCAAAAATAGCAAGTCTCAAAGGCCCCAGAGCATGTCAAACTTACCATTGGAACTGCATCCAATGGGGTTCCTCTACACTCTCAGAAATAACACTTTCATTTTTGAGGATTCATTAATCTTCAAGCCTCATTTAATTAATTTTGAGGATTGTTTCGTCAAACTATCAAGTGACCTTTGAGTAAACGCGAATCCTCATTTTGACGATTCGATATCTTGATTTTGAGGAAACTGAATCTCATTGTTGTACTCACATGCTCAAAAATGACGAAATATTTCTTTAGATTAGACGACATTCAAATCCTCATAAAAATAAGGATTCAAATGTCCTCACTTTGAGGAAACGAAAACTCGGAGCATTTGCCAGAAAACAAATCGTCAAAATTAAGTAAAATTTCGTCGTTTTTGAGCATTCATTTTTTAAGAGTGTAATTGACTAGGAACATGAAGAACAGGAGGAGCATCTTACCGTTTTTACACTGGGGTTCGACTAATGAAATGAAATAGATAAAATGTCAAATTAACAATGTGCCTACAAAATTAGTATCAGTGTTATTTAGACGTTCAATATAGAATAAGTGTACACAAGAGGGATTGTCAGTCCCATAGAGCTAATGCATTAGTTTTGGAATAACAACTTTTGCAAATGTATTGCTTTGTCATGTTAGCCCTTTTTGCCCAGATACAGGAATCAACATAACATCGAAATGAAACAAATTTGAAACGAAAATTTTATCTAGTTATTTAATTATATATTTTTGAAATTTAAAATGCAAAAAAATACAGCAGATGGCCCCTTTATTTATAACTTTATTAATTAATAATTAAATAACCGGATGTCATTTTCTTTTCAATTTTGTGTTAAAATGATATTATGATGATTCTAATACCTCTTGAAAATGGGATAGTATGGCGAAGCAATTCTTTTGCAAACGTTGCGATTTCAAAACTAATGTATTAGCTTTAGGGGACTGACATTCCCCTTTTCACTCAACACTGAAACTGCTTTAAAATTTGAAGAAAAATATATAAAATAGTAAAATAAGATATTTAATTGTAAAGAATTAAATTCTATACCACTCTAGGGCCAACATTTAGTGTTTCGGTGCATTATTGAAAAGTTATCAGGTCAAAAAAGAGGAAAAATGTGGGGGGAAAACTGTTTTCTCAAAAATTAGTGACATTCAAAAGCGGATATCTCGAAAACTATGCACGATAATAAAAACATTTTAGGGGTGCATATTTAATCAGCTTTCATTTTGAGTATTGCAATTATATCGCTAGAACGCATAGTTTTCGAGATAGAAGCAAAACTTCTGGAACTTCGACAGTTATCATATTGTTTTCCCTTTCAATTTCATCACTTTACTGTAAAATTTTGTCTTGTACTTAGAGGATGTCATTTTACTTTGTATAGCTCTGATAAAATAAGAAGTGTGGAAACAATCGTTCTATTTTCATTTGTTATTTTCAGCGAAAAGTGTGAAATTTAACATTGATCAGTAAGTAGAAATTGAATATCTTTAAAACAAACTTAGTATGAACTTATGAAAGTCAAATGTAAAGTAGAAGTTTTTAATATATGCATGAACATCTTAGAATACTTATTTATAAACTTAAGCTTTGCTTAAAAAATATATGTATTTATTTTAAATTGCTTACTTAAACAGTTTTTTTATGCAACAAGCTAGCAAAATTTTAAATTCAAAAAATGTTGCTCGACTCTCCTTGCCTCCTTCAGTCAATTCATTTGTGTCTTTTATAATATGCCTGTGTTTTTTAATTAATTTAAAAAAAAAAATAATGGGTTATTACATATAATGTGGTTCTAGAGCCAAAGAGGTGCAACATGTTTTATGCTGTCAAGCCCAGGAGATACCCTCTCTAGTTCTGTCCTCGTCTTAGCCATTTTGTACATAAATTGTGTCATTAAAAGACATCTACCAAAAAACAGCCCCATATATACAAGACTGATGCATGTTAAAACTATGGTAGTGATTAAGTCCTGATGCAAAGTTACAATGTTGCAACTTATAAACAATGAGTTATGCATATTTGTTAAATAGATGATCCTCTTTTGGACTAATTGTTAATAAAATTAGTTATTTTAGTTCCGATCATCCAAATTCGTAACATAAAATTACTCCAAATTAATTGGATATATTTTAGCGATTTCTCATGGCATTTATATTAAACAATTTCTTTAACTTGACATAATTAGGGTGGAACATGCATACAAGTATTCATAAATAATTCAAATTACTAAATTTTAATTAAAAATTAATAAAAAAAATTTTTACCAAAAACTAAGTGAAGAATATTACAAAGAAATTTATTAATATTAAGTAAACATTTAAAAAAAACAATACGACAAGGAATGTTTTTATAGTATGAAAATTCCATAAATTAAAACAAAAATTATTTGCGCCTACATAAGAGCTTGTGACATATATAGGCAAATAAACATGATTATTATTACCTTCAATTTTAAAATAATTTACTGTTTCATAAAAATATTACATACTATGCAACTTAGTATTGTGGCGAGTTTTTTTTTAAATGGCTTATTACTGGCGCCAAAGTGTTGAAAAGCAGAGATTGTTTCAGTCCTACTAACTAGTAAGTTATTAAAGTTAGAATACACAGGGCTTTTAGAGACATTGGGTGAACCTTGAGCACATTACAGAAGTTGTTTCTTCCAATCTCACACTGGACCAACTCTTCCACTTCATCTATTTCTCGGGCATTTAATTGAAAATTATCAATATTCGGAAGTTGCTCAGCAAAGTAACTAATGCTCTTCAATGCAGGCAAGGTCTGGCGGTGGAATTTGTTCACGACAGATTGGGTGCAGAGACTCACATCTTTCAGAACACTTTCCTTCAGAATTGAATTTTGTAATAAGTACGCATACTCCATTTCCTGAAAAAATAGCCCTTGTTGTACAAATAGCCTGATATCATCGAGGGTCAATTTCATTCCCCCAATACCAGAGCAAACAGCCGTTTCCCCGTCATTGTCCTTTATAGTAAAGTCTGCCCCTGCCTTCAACAGCATTGTCAAGACTTCTTGGCATCCGTCCCTACTGCAAGCGAAGTGCAAAGGCGTCCGACCCAAGACATCTTGAGCGTTGAGGTCCAGTCCCTCTACACCCAGCAGCAACCGGACCACTCGGGTGCAACCTTGAATAACCGCACAGTGTAGGGCAGTAGCGTTGAAAAAACCTCTTTGGTTGGGGTTGGCCCCTGCTCTGAGGAGGACATCTGCACAATCTTCCGATCCTGTGTATACCATGGCTGCCTCCATGAGGGGAGTTTTCCCCATTGCCGTCATGGCAATTAAGCCGACTTCTTCTTCAACGATGAGGATATTGTGGAGTGTGTCCGCCCAGCCATTTTTAGTGGCATAATGGAGCAGAGAGAAGCCGTCATGATCGACCATGTCCACTTCGGCTCCATGGCGAAGGAGGAGGTCGGTGACTTCTTTTTCCTTCGATGATGCAGCAGTCAACACTGGTGTGGAACCCTCATAATCCACGGCGTCGATGTCGCACATGCTGTTGATGAGCAGTTGAACAACATTGTACGCACCCCGTTTGGCTGCCAGATGCAGAGGGGTACGTCCTCGGTCGTCGCGGCTGTCCACAGACACGCCTTCTTCGATGAGTTGCGTTACCGTTTCCAGATTGCCGTACCTGGCCGCAGTGTGCATAGCGAACTTATTTTGGGTGCTGTAGCGGGAAGACATTGGACAAACAGATTTTACGTCCGTGCCGTGTAAAAATTGACAAGTGTAATGTAATCGTATCCGGCTGCCTAGTTCTAGCCTCCAATAAGAGTTTCAACACAGCCAATAACGCTTCGTAAGTTAAAACCGTGGTCAAATGACGAATTCGACACCTGAGCGGGCACCCAACGGTGCTTCGTGTGACATCGTACGCTGAAGCCGTCGGGACTTTGGACTCCACAGAATTAACGAGCACGTCTGTCCCAGCGTACTCGGGCCCATCCGTAACGAGCAATAATTGATAAGAGCATAGTTTTAGCAAGTATCAGATATGCCAATCGATTGCGCAATCCCGTACAACGCAATACAAACCGCGCTATAGTGTGATGAATCCACATTTTACTGTTTTTACAATGCATCATGGGATACTATTTCACAAAAAATGCTTTCGCGTTTAATACCGCGCTTATTTATATTATGAAGATTGGAGAGGACAATACACGATGTTGGCTGGTAGACACAATGGGTAGACATCTTTTATTCGAATGCCGTAGCGCATATTTCGAATCCTTACATTCAACTGACACCATGACAGTGACGTCAGACTTGCTGGGCGGGAACGAAATAAATGTAACCAATCATTGGCCGTCTTGGTGCAACAATTATTGTTTTGTAGGGTTCATCATTATTTCGAGATTTTAATTATTCACACAAAAAAATACTAAAATTAGCTGAAAAAATATTGAATGGTGTTTATATGTGCAAATTGAAGTGATGATTATTATAGCTAGATAATTTTAGATGTTTTGAGCGCAAATGACAGATTTTAGATCTCGAATTTTGTGCTCGTGCTGCCATCTATATTCCAGTACAGCAACTCAATCCTACCTAATATAGCAAACATTAAAAAAAAAACATTCTTGAATTTTACTAAAATAGTTTTAAAAAATATTCCTTTTTCCGGAAACATCGGAATTAAATAAGAACTCCCCTCCTCTTTTAATAAATGTTTTTACTTAATTTTTTAATCGAATGTGCAATTAATATACAGGTTTCAAGGCTTCCGAATAATATCATGTACCTAAACATAGTTAAGCTTCATTTTTACCCTGCTAAAACATGTTCTCAAATAATAAACCGGATTCGAAATCTATCCCTATATTCGGAATGTATTCCTATATATTTCACAAAGCCTGTGATAATGTAATTACACTCCCTTAACTGGGGATTCAATAAATCTTTTTTTTAATAGAAGTTATTTACTGACAATATATTATTGATATTAATAATATAAAACACTTGTTTCTCATTCTCCTATTTAATGATTTAAAAATTACTGAATATATGTTTCTATGAATTAGCTATATGTGTCTATTAGATATAATAAATGTTCTGTTCTATTGAATGATAGTTAATAGTAGTCATATTGCTAAAAAAAAATCAATACGAACCCTTACAAATTTGTCAGTCTTCTTTGACAATCGCTAATTTAACCTTTAAGTAAATTTTCGCAGTGTAATCACAATTTTTTGATCGCCCTTTATTCTCTTCAGGAGACACTTTCATAAAGACTTTTCATTTCCCTGCCCAGTAGCCTGACGTCACTGTCATAGTGTCGGTTGAATGTAAGGATTCGAAATATGCTGCCGGAGCGGTTACGGGTTACAAATACAGTTAATACAATTATGCATCAGTTAGAGTTAAACATTAACGCTACAGCTGAGGAGTTACAATTTACATGCAATAAAAATTGCATTTTTAATATGCTTCTTTTATGAATATATGTACCTCATGTCTGCCAGAAATGATCAATACATATCCAGCTATAAACTTATGCTAGCAAAACAGGTAAAAAGTTTTAATTAGTTAATATGAAATAAAATACATATTTTTTTAAAAGTCGAATTATCTCATGGTGTCATCTGGGGTGAATGCTCCTTCACATCTTCGCCAAACCATGACTTCAGATAGGGCACAAACGAATTGCAAAAATTGTGGCGCCATCTATCTTCATCGATACTTAAGCAGAGACCGATTTGAAAATGTTCGATTTAAATGAAATATATATCCCTTTATTTACACCTACTCTCAAGTATTGGTTAATTTAAGAAAAATTTAACTGTGCAAATATTTTTTAAGTAAAATATTTCTAAACTAAGTATTATATAAAATACTGGAATTTGTTTTCAATCAATAATTATTGTATGACATATTTAGAAAATATATATATCAAAATATAATGTAATGAAGGATTCTACTTAAAAGTACATTAAAAGTAATTTGAAGCATTTTACAAATTTCTCTTTGAAATCGATATTTTGTTTAATTCTTCCATTTATTTGGAATAAAATGAATAAAACAGTTTGCATATACAAAAAATAATTTATTTTAGTTATTTAATTTCTTTTTTAAAAATAAGAAAATGGAAATTGTACTAAAAAAATGAAGTTATAAAAGATTCATTAAATTTGAGTAGCATTGTGCTTGCATAGTGTAATACATTTTATTTCCTACAGCTAAATAAATTATTAAATGATTGAAAAGCCAGATAATTTTCAAGCAAAAATGGTACACAAAACTTTAATTTAAAACAAATTATCTATATTTTTTACAACGAAAATATTTTCATGATCTTTATGAAAAAATATTAACTGTTCATGAAAAATACATATATTTCAGTAGATTCGTTAGTACAATAATAATATAAAATAAATATAGGCAGAATATGAAGATACAAAGAAAATTTCTTTAAAAAAAGGAAGGAATAACATTAAATTGATGGCCTTGTAACAATTAAAATGAAACTTAACAATCTTGTCTAAAATTTTTTAATGAGGCTAAAATTTAAGTTTTTTTTAACTAGATATGGATATATGTCAAGCTTGAAGTTGGTGAAAAAAATATAAAATGTTACTATTTATGTATATTCATGATTAAGGTAGGCGAATACCCAAAATTCCCCAAAATTCTAAAATTTTTACTATTGCTTTAATCTTTTCCAAATTTGGCATACTGATTTCAAATATAATGAATAATACTATTTAGGCATTTTTTAAAATTTAAATATAATTTATTTATTTTAAACGGTTTTTTTCTACTAAAAATGGGGGTTTACGCTAACAAGTCTACCACATTGAATTTTCATCCTATAAACATTAATTACGTGTTAAATTCTTCGTTTTGAACTGATGCATGCAATGACCCTCTAGAGTTGCATGCAAATTACAAGAAAAGAAGTTACTAAGAAAAATGTTATAAATTAACCACAAAAATGGGATTTTTTTCGATTAACTTACACTTGGACTTTTTTTAAAAAAAATTTTATATATTTGCACCGGATTTTAGAGTTTCATGGCACAGATATATATTGAAATACCATCTGTAAAAAATTTCAGGTAAATTAATCTAAAACTTTTTATACTAGAAGTGTTGGTGCAAACCACTTTTTTTAGGTGAAAAACACCGTTTAAAAAAACAATTATATTTTAATTTAAAAAAATGCCTAAAAAGCATTGCTCAATATATTTGAAATTACTATGCTAAATTTGGAAAAGATTAAAGTAATAGTAAAAATTTTAGAATTTTGGGTATTCGCATACCTTAATTATATAAAATGGTATATAATACATACTATATTACAATTATATACCATTTTATATAATATATAAAATGGTATATAATACATACTATATTACAATTATATACCATTTTATATAATTAATCATGAATATACATAAATAGTAACATTTTATATTTTTTTCACCAACTTCAAGCTTGACATATATCCATATCTAGTTAAAAAAAACTTAAATTTTAGCCTCATTAAAAAATTTTAGACAAGATTGTTAAGTTTCATTTTAATTGTTACAAGGCCATCAATTTAATGTCATTCCTTCCTTTTTTAAAGAAATTTTCTTTGTATCTTCATATTCTGCATATATTTATTTTATATTATTGTTGTACTAACGAATCTACTGAAATATATGTATTTTTCATGAACAGTTAATATTTTTTCATAAAGATCATGAAAATATTTTCGTTGTAAAAAATATAGATAATTTGTTTTAAATTAAAGTTTTGTGTACCATTTTTGCTTGAAAATTATCTGGCTTTTCAATCACTTAATAATTTATTTAGCTGTAGGAAATAAAATGTATTACACTATGCAAGCACAATGCTACTCAAATTTAATGAATCTTTTATAACTTCATTTTTTTAGTACAATTTCCATTTTCTTATTTTTAAAAAAGAAATTAAATAACTAAAATAAATTATTTTTTGTATATGCAAACTGTTTTATTCATTTTATTCCAAATAAATGGAAGAATTAAACAAAATATCGATTTCAAAGAGAAATTTGTAAAATGCTTCAAATTACTTTTAATGTACTTTTAAGTTGAATCCTTCATTACATTATATTTTGATATATATATATATTTTCTAAATATGTAATACAATAATTATTGATTGAAAACAAATTCCAGTATTTTATATAATACTTAGTTTAGAAATATTTTACTTAAAAAATATTTGCACAGTTAAATTTTTCTTAAATTAACCAATACTGGAGAGTAGGTGTAAATAAAGGGATATATATTTCATTTAAATCGAACATTTTCAAATCGGTCTCTGCTTAAGTATCAATGAGATAGATGGCGCTACAATTTTTGCAATTCCCTTATGCCTCTCTGACGTCATGGTTTGGCGAAGATGTGAAGGAGCATTTACCGTCATCTGGTGGCGTACGGCATGCCATGTGCTAGGGCTTGCGAACTGCCTTATAGGATACAGGTTCACAAGTGGCTTCACCTTTCCCCCTAGGGGCAGATCTGTTACTTTACTTTCTAAATCTATGGATAAGATCCATAGATTTAGCAGAGACATAACATAGAGTGGACTGCGCATTGGCAAACCTAAAGTGTCGTAATCATCTAACTTACACAGTCACATGACTGTGTCGCATTTGGCTCGCATGTATGGCGAGTTTACCATTTGGCGAGTTTTTCCACAAAGACCTGAACACATGAGGCGGACAATCTAATAGTATGATAAAGTAGCTCGGAAAGGAACAAAGATGAATCACTATTTAAATTCATTCGCTATTTAAATTCGTTCAATTTAACAATTGTTCGACTTTTTAAATATATCAATAACTCAAAAACTACGATACCAAAAACAAGTTTATTTTTTTGGCCAAAATGTTAAAAAAAAATCGTCTGCAAAAACATTAAAAATACACTAAGCGGCTGTGATTGGTTGAAACCCACGTGACTTGGATATTGATGGTAGTCTCCACTTCGGTTTGCTAGCTGATATTCAGGTCTGGCGACAATTTGGAATAGCTCGTAAAGAAACGGTAGCGTTAAGTTGCCATATTGTGATGTTTTGTTGGCGATTTGTGATGTTTAGGACAAAATGCTAATCTGCAAGGGATGGCGTTTTTTTTAAAAAAAAACGGTTTTCCATTTTCCATCGGTTTTTCCCTAAAAAACCGGTTTTCGGTTCCGAAGGGCCTGATACAAAAAAAACGGTTTTCAGTCAAAAACGGGACCACCGGTTTTTTGAAAACCAGTTTTGGTTTTCCATCCCTAAGCTGCTTTACTATGAATGCGCAGTCCACTCTATGTTTTGTCTCTGAGATTTAGTAAAAATGTTCTACGCGGAGGAATCGCGCGTAAACAAACGGAATTCTGCCCCTCTGATTGGTGGCTCCTACGCGATAACGTCGCCCTGATATTCATTCGCCCTGTTACGTCAAATCGAGGAAAAAATAGTTGATATTATACTCTAACTGAAGCAAAAACAAATGAAAATAATAAAAATATGACTTGAAATAACAAATAAAGTTATTTATTGAATGTGAAAAACCTTATTTTATTCGATTCTTGCTCTCGGAAGTTAGAACTATTTATAAAAATTCATGTACTACTGTTTTTTTTTTTTCAAATCCATTTTTTAGAAACTACAGAATACTTTTTCTCACATATTTGGCTATTAACCCTCTAATGCATGAATTTTTATTTTCATCCCATAAAAATATATATGTATCTTTAATACTCATACATTATGGGAAAAATACTAAAAAAAATTTAACTGCATTACAATTTAAATAATTTTAATTTAAAAAAAAATTTCCATATGACAAAAACCAACTGCAAAATTCTAATTTTGATAATGATGACTAGAAAACTACTAAAAATATTTCGAAATAACCCTTTTTAACTACGATTAATTTTTCAAAACAATTTATTAGTATTTAGTAGTAATATTATTATTCTTTGAATACTGCCAAAAACGTAATTTCACAAAAGTTAATAACTTCACTCTTTAAATTTTGAATACACTTTTACTACTGTCATCTATGAGGATTATTAGTAACTAAAACTTTAAAATGAAATGTAATAGGGGAAAATCACATATTAGTCTAGGAGGAGCTCTAATTTAATAGAATAAAGTGGATTATGTTACTTGTTACCAAACGGTAACAGTATGCCTTAGAGGGTTAAAATAAACAAGAAGTTCTAAAAGAATTAATCAATGAGTTTGGTAGATAGTCGAAGACTAGAAGGCAATTCGAATATCGATCCTTTCTAGGTTAGTTAGCTTTGAAGTATCGTCGCACCAGAGATACACGGGGGCTATTGGTGACGGGCATCGTATTTTAGAAAAAAAAGTTAAGTGACGAGCCGTAATATGAATAGGCACCCAACGCAACCGTTAAGAGTGACATCTTACGCCGCGTTAGGACTTTGAAGGATATTTAACGTGCATATTCCCTTATACGGGTGTTATTCGTCAAACTTTTTTGGTTGCAATGGCCGTTTATAGGTTGGCAGCTATTTTGGCGAAGCCCGGACCCGAACCCGGGACCTTTCGCATGCTAGGCGGGTGCCTAACCGACTGAGCACCCCAGCCCTCGATCATTTCTTGAGAATCTCATGAATTCTGAAAGGTGGTCAGGAGAATAATGATGATTTCGGCATGCGGTGCAGGTGGTGATGAAGGTCTTGTTCCTGTCCTCGTTGAAGGCATAAGCAGGGGCGGCGACAGCGGATGGGCTGGGGGGGGGGGGGGGGGGCTCGAGGCCCCCTGTCGGGGAAGTCTAGCCCCCCCCCCCCCCCCCGTCTGGGAAATTTTGAATTTCGTCGGGTATTTAACTTATGACTTCATTATTTTTCGTCGGGCGTCACGATGTTTGCTTGAAACCGAACCGAAAGTGTTTTCTTTTTTTACGCATTCTTTTGATTTTGTTTCAAAAAACATCTCGTAGCCTTCAATTCCACTGGCAGGGGGAGGGGGGGCCTCATCTTCAACTCAGAGAAGGGGGGGGGATTCAGAATTCGCAAACTCGTAAATTTTTGCAGACGGTGACATCTTTTTCGGGTGTAACTTGACCACAAAGGTTAAAGAGGGGGTCGAAAGTTTCAGATGTGTTTTTAGGAAAGGGAATATAGCATCAATACTAGGCCAGTTCACAAAGTACAGCAAATTTAACCAATATTTCTTAGGTTAAAAAAAGTGTCGAAACGTGTATTGTACGTAGAATTTTTTTTTATTGTGAATGTATACGAAACAAAGTTCCCGAGCAACTGATTAAGATTCCTAGTCCACTTTACAATGCGTCTAAGGCAACATAATATAGGCTATTCAAGTAAGTCAATTTTGTGTGCTGTTTATTTTGTTATTAACTTATTACTTTCTTTTTACATAAGTATATATTTTTAATATTATTACCTGCAATAAATATGCTAAAAAAGAGTTTTTGAATTAAATGAGCATGGAAATATAGAAAATATAAATGTAACAACATTTACTTTAACTAAATATGATGATGATCGAAGCTATTTTTTACTATGTGATACAAACTATTTTGTTATATTTTAATAAAAAAAGAACTTTTTGGACATCCAATTGCCAAAATTTGGGATCCCTTTTTTAACAGTGCATTAGCGATATAAATAAATTAGTAATTTAATTGATGATATATCATTATGATATTAATACAAGAAAACTCATATAATGCATATTCTTGTATAAATTTCTATAGAATCTAATTCAGATTATACAGCACTTTCCCAAAATGATGCATTTTCCAATGTTTAATTAGAAAAGTAAATTTGTAAAAAATAATTTTCGTCTCTATGACAGAAGAATTTATATCGTTCACATGTCGATAAAATGCTGGAAATTTTTCAAAATATTTTCTTAAAAAGTTGTCCTCCAATAATCAATTGCAATTAAGATAATTAAATTGCAATTTTTTTTGTTTCACGGGAACAAAAATGACAAATTTCCCGAACGACGGTTGTTATTTATCGGGGGGGGGGGGGGGGGCTTGAAAAATGAATGTTAAATAACGTAATTTTAAATTGTACCTTAGCCCCCCTGTCGGGTTACGTCAGCCCCCCCATAAAATTGTTTCAGAGGGAAATTTATTTCATACCATATTTTCCTTTAATTAAAACAGACATTATTTATATATTCAAAAGACATGATTCTTCCATGTAACAAATTTTAAGCGTGAGCTTAACTTATTGATAAAAAAAATGCAAGCAAGCTGATGATTTGAAATGGAATCATTGGGGTGATGGGGGGGGGGCAGGCTCTAGGGGGGAAAGGGTTTAAACCCGCGCTCTCGTAATTGTTTGAAAGTGTAGATCAAGAACATGCACATTGAGCAGGGTATGGCATACAAGGAGGGGCGGGGATGTAAGCCTTCGCCAAGCATCACCCTTTTCCTCATAAAATGTCATTACTAAAGAATTTTACCTGGTCAGTGATTGGTTTTGGGTGCCCATGTGACATCTCAAACTAATCATTGACACGTAAAAATGTTTTCATTAATACTGTGGAGGATCAGTGGCGATGTTTGACCACGGTTCATATATGTAACATATTCCTCCATGTTTGTCCAGCATTAAATAATTATTCTGCACTTTGATAGTTAAGTAACATATAGATACACTACCAACCAATATTTCTTTATGTGGATAGTCCGCTTAGTTGATGTTGGTCAATTAATAATACATAAAAACAATGAAGGTTGATTGATTGAAAAATTCAAAAATATAAAAATATTGCCATTCGGAAACCAAACTCTAGTTTTACGTTAGAAAGAAAATCCACTCTTCTCAATTAAAATTAACCTACAAATAATCAGTTGTAATGAGAAAATGTTTTCAAACACCTGCAAAAACAGAAACTCTAATACCCATAAACAAAAAAAAAGAGAGTTGAGAGATTCAAGAATTTTTGATTGCAGACAATATTGGTTTCAGATGGAACTTCAACATTTATCATTTTGTTTTCCCTTTTTAATTTTATCACTTTACTGCAAAATTTTGTCTTGTAGTTACAGGATGTCATTTTACTTTGTATAGCTCTGATAAAATAAGTGTGGAAACAATTGCTCGATTTTCATTTGTTATTTTTAGCGAAAAGTGTGAAATTTAACATTGATCAGTAAGTAGAAACATAACATTTTTTTTTAAAAAACATAGTAAGAACTTATGAAAGGCATATGTAAAGTAGTTTTTAATATAGTATGTGCATGAACTTTCTTAGAAAACTTATTTATTAAGCACTCGACAATCTTTTAGTCCTTTGAAAACTCATTTGTGTATTTTTTTAAAATATATGTGTGTAGTTATAAATTTATAATAAAAGTAATGGGTTATAACATATAATGTGGTTCTTAGAGCCCAAGTGGTGCAACAGGTCTTGATGTCAAGCCCAGGAGATACCCCCTCGATTTCTGTCCTCGTCTTAACCATTTTGTACATAAATTGTGCTGTAAAAAGACATCTACCAAAAAACACCATGTATGCAAGACTGATGCATGTTATAACACTAAAGTAGTGATAAAGTCCTGATGCACAGTTACAATGTTGCGACTTATAAACAATGAGTTACGCATATTTGTTAAATAGATGATCCTCTTTTGGACGAATTGTTAATAAAATTAGTTATTTTAGTTCCAATCACTAAAAAATTTTAACATAAAATTACTTGAAATTAATTGGATATATTTTAGTGATGTTGCATGGCATTTATATTAAACACATTTTTTAACTTAACATAATTATAATTAGGGTAGAATATGCATACAAGTATTAATAAATAATTTAAATTAATAAATTTAATTAACAATTAATAAACAAGTTTTTACTAAAACTAAGTTAAAAGTATTACAAAGAAATTTATTAACACAATTAAAAAACATTTAAAAAACAATAAGATAATGAATTTTTTCTATAGTATGAAAATTCCGTACATTAAAAAAAATTTCTTTGCGCCTATATAAGAGCGACATATATAGGTAAATTATTACCTTCAGTTTTAAAATAATTTACTGTTTTAGAAAAATATTACATACTATGCAGTATGCAACTTAGAATTGTGGTGAGGTTTTTTAAATGGCTTATTACTGGAGCCAAAGTCCAGAGAATGTTTCAGTCCTAGTAACTAGGAAGTTATTAAAGTTAAAATACAGAGTGCTTTTAGAGACATTGGGTGAACCTTGAGCACTTTACAGAAGTTGTTTCTTCCTATCTCACACTTGACCAACTCTTCTACTTCATCTATTTCTCGGGCATTTAATTTAAACTTATCAATGTTCGGAAGTTGTTTAGCAAAGTAACTAATGCTCTTCAATGCGGGCAAGGACTGGCGATGGAATTTGTTCACAACAGATTGAGTGCAGAGACTCGCATCTTTCAGAACACTTTCCTTCATAATTGAATTTTTGAATATGCACATATACATATACTCCTTTTCCTGAAAAAATAGCCCTTGTTGTACAAATAACCTGATATCTTCGAGGGTCAATGTCATTTTCCTAATACCTACACAAAGAGCTGTTTCCCCGATATTATCAATTATAGTATAGTCTGCCCCTGCCTCCAACATCTCCTTCAGGACTCCTTTGCATCCCTTCTTGTAGCAAGCCAAATGCAAGGGTGTCCAACCTAGGTTATTTTGAGGGTTGAGGTCCAGTCCCTCTACACCCAGCAGCACCTGGACCACTCTGGTGTTACCATTACCAACCGCCCAGTGCAGGGCAGTCCATTTGTCTCCATCTCTCGGGTTGGGGTTGACCCCTGCTCTGAGGAGGATCTCTGCACAATCTCCTCTGTTTGCCATCACCGCCTCCAGGAGGGGAGTGTACCCGTTATATTCCGACGCGGCATGTACGCCGACTTCTTCAAGGCTGAGGATATGCTGGACTGTGTCCGCCCAACCATTTCGAGAAGCGAGGTGGAGGAGAGTGAGGCCGATCCGATTTGCCCCGTTCACTTGGGCTCCATGGAAAAGGAGGAGGTCGGTGACATCTTTTTTCTCTGCTAATGCAGCAGCAAACACTGGTGTGGAACCGTTACGATCCACAGCGTTGATGTCGCACTTGCTGCTGATGAGCAATTGAACAACATTGTACTGTCCACATCTGGCTGCCACATGCAGAGGGGTCCGTTCTTGGTCGTCGCGGCTGTCTACGGATACGCCCTCTTCGACTAGTTGCCTCACCGTTTCCAGGGCGCCGTACTCGGACGCAATGTGCATGGCGAACTTATCCATATTTTGGGTCTAGAAGATGGACAAACAGTTGATTTTACGTCCGTTTACAAGAGAATCATAAGTTAGGGTGACATAAGAATAATAATAAAAAAAAACGTAAGCTACTTTTTAAGAGTACAATAAGATAGATATCAAACAATTAAATGAAGAAGCAGATCGAAATTGCTTAGCATAATTTGTAATGGAATCGTTTCCGGCTGCCTATTTCTAGCCTCCGTCAAGAGCTTTAACACAGCCAATAGCGTCTCGTAATTTAGAACACTGGTCAAGTGACAAAATCGACACCTGAGATGGCACCCAACGGAAACTTCGAGCGACATCGTGCGCTGACGCCGTCGGGACTTTGGACTCCACAGATTTAACGAGCACGTCTGTCCCAGTGTGCTCGGGCCCATCCATCACGAGTTGGATTTTTTTCTACTCTTTCCAGTACAGATATCCGATTTATAGGATGACTAGTAGTAAATGGGATTCGAACCAGAGAAAGTAGAATCCTGAGGCTCACGCCTTAACCACTCGGCCACGGTGAGGCCTTGCTTAGCATAAGTATCAAAATCAAGCCGCCTCGGTGACTGAATGGTTAGTGTACTAGCTCTTGGAGCTGCTGAGGTCGGGCTCGAATCCCGGTCAGGCATGGATGTTTGTGACAGTCAATAAATGTTCGTTATTTGTCTATGTGTTATTCATTTCTTTTTGTGACTGTAAAATTTCTTTCTGTGTCTGTCCCACTTGACAAAAGCTTATAAGCGGTTCTATGAACAAGCACACAAGCTGGAATATATATGTATCATACCATACCATACCATACCATACCATACATCCAATTACAACTAATAATTTCCGGTTTAGGAGTTTTAAAATTATTTATTATAAAAAATGGTTACAGAGTTTCAAATTGTTTTGTGCGTTTTTACCGGATAGCGCTTAAAATTTTCGTTTGCCTTAAAATTTTCCATAGTAATTGATTAAAGCTGCTAATTTTAATATTTTATACGCCAACGTTCCACTTGTCAAAGCTCCTTCTACACCAAGTTGTGACATAACGCGGGATGTCTATTTGAGAGAGTGGCTCAACTGGTTCTGTGCATTTTCGGCCTTCAGCGGATTGCAGCGCCTCTAGCGGGAAAAAGTCGGTGTGCATTAAGAACTGTTCCACAGACTTAGCATGGGATTATGGGAAGTGAAAAAGGAGGGGAGGTGTTTGACTTCCCTTTTAAAAAATCATCATGGCGGTACTTTTCAGCAGACAATCCTTCCCAGGGATATTCTTCTGCCATAATTTAAGATCCTCTTCATTATTAGGTGCTTTAAACAAGAAAAATCGACAATTAATTTCAGTTTTATATCCAGATTTGCATCCCGGAACATAACGCTTTTTCGTCAGTTTCGGCCTTCAGCGTATCGCAGCGCCTCTAGCGGGAAAAACCTTGGCTCCTATCCTATCGAATGTAGGGTGTGTCCTAACTTGGTGTAGAAGGAGCTTTGCACTTGTGGAACAAATTATTTAACCTCCTTTATCGCCCGGAATAATTTTAGATGTGAAAAAAAAAATTACACGAAAAGCGAATTTTAAAAAATCGCTGTAACTTTTTTAGGAGTCGGCGTTGATGCTGTTCAAGGCAACTTTTTCAGTATTTGTATATAGAAAATGACGATTGACGAAGTTTGAGTTGCTGGCATTGATACTGTTTAAGATGACTTTTTCGATAAAACTCTTAACATTTTAGTCTCATAACCTTAAATCAGCGCCATCTGAAAGGATCTTAAAGGGTTAAATCTAGGTGTACGATCTACGATATCTGGTTGAAAAGAACTCGACATCAAATAACATTTCGTTTATTATAATGTGAGAATTCTAAAGTTTAGTAAGCTATGTAAAAAAAGCAATTCAATAAACTACCGTGTGATTATAAAGACACTTTGAAAACATCTGCGCTTCTAGAGTCCGTTCCAGTTAGCCGATCGAGATGAGATTTCAAATATAGTTTTTTGGAGGTATGCGCTGGAGATTCCGTGAATTTCATGACAGTGGTGCTCACGGTTACTGTTTTAGTTACAGAAACTCGAAAATTTCAAATAGCAACGCCTACTTTTTTCTGTTTTAAAATGTTCAGCGTATGCTAAAACCTTAAATAGCGCTTAAACGGCAGCGATTTATCCAAAAAAAGACGCGTTATAAATAACCCTTTAAGAGCGACCATCAGATGGAGCTGCTTAAGTTTATGAGACTAACTGTTAAGAGTTTTATCGAAAAAAAAATGGCTCAAACAGCCAACAAAACACGATTTGTGCACACGCAGTATATTTGCATATGACTGAAGACTGAGGTGTGCACTAGGCTGGGCCGAAACAGGGGGTCAGAAACAAAATATTTTGTTTTCGCTTAGCGATAGTACGGAAAAGTTGTCTTTTTCTTCCAAATTGAAGATCCTAAAATTTGAAAGCGATCAAAAAATAATTTCATGGGGCGTCAGCGACAAGAAAATTGGGGGTTGTAAGACCGGGGGTCAAAAATACAATTTGTTTTTTTTTTCGCTTAATGATAGAGCGGAAAAGTTATATTTTCTCTTCAAATAAAATTCCCTAAAATTTAGAAGCAATAAAACAATGCCTTCATGGGGCGCTGGCCATCAGAAATTTGTTTTTTTTAAAACAAAAAGAGGCTTTTTTAAGAATTTTTCCCTAAAAAAAGGGCAATTTATTAAAATCATCGACAAAAAATAAATGAAAGTAAGACCAGATACTAAATTTGAAAACAAATCATCATTAGATTTAAGAAAATAGAAATATTCCTCTATGTAATCAGTAGGGTATACATTTTTAGGAAATCGTCACTAAAAATTCTCAAAATGCAATTATACACGATAAAAACATTTCGATTCATTTTTACTCATATTTCTTCAATTTTAATATCTTTTTACTTCCAAATGCAATAAAAAGAGGCAATGATTCTTTTTTTTAATGGATGAAACCATCTCTCGCATCTTAGCAGCAAACTACTGTTACCGTGATAAGCTTTAATTTTTTCTCGACAGGATATGACATGAAAATTTAGGAACTCTGGGGAAGAGACCATCACTCATTATTGGTAGATGACTCTTCAATTAATTGTTTGAGTTTTTCGTCCTTAATTTCCAATTGACGGCTCCAATATGTGTGACTTGAAATCATCTCCACAGAATCAGTACCTTAGAAGTTTAGCAATGATTTCGAAATTTTTATATGTATTGTTGACTGAATATTACTTTTCCTTACTATTAAGTATTCTTGGTATTACTAATTTCCGAATAAATTTTAATTCATCCGGTAACTTAAGCGGGAAAATATTCTTAGGAGAGGCAACAATATCCTATCAATCTGTATAACAGGATCAACTATCTTTTTGTAGTTTTTTTACTGGAATATAATCGTGAAAGTTAGATCTGCTTAAATTAGGATGACTGGAACCGTCGTCACAAGAATGAGCTTGATTTAATATAAGAGTATATTTAAGTTTCATACACCTTTAACTACATAAGTCGAGAATATCATAAGGAGTTTTTCGGCTAATTAGATTTGGAAGATATTTTGGACTGATGTTTAACCGAAGAATGAGGTTTGCTGTTTTAAAAGCGATTTTTGAATGGGACAACTTGCCAGGGTTCCGCGCAGCTAAATCCACCAGACAAGAATCTAAACTGACTGCGGCATTTACGTAGGTGAAATGAGGCGAAAATGTCTCCACCCCCCTGACGTAGTAACAAATTAATCTGGTAGGGAGCGCTACAAGTGTTAGTCGTTTCTTGGGCTGCCTATTCTTAAGCTCTTTAGGAGCTTTAACGTAGCTAATAACGCTTCGTAATTTTGAAAACCTGGTCATACTAGTTTTTGCCTGGTTTGAAACATTTTTAACTGCTTATTTTTAACTCCCAAAAGCGGATTTTAGCACAGCTATAAATGTCGCGTATGCTCGTTGTAATTTTCGCTTTTTCCTTAGTGGGGACTGAATGCGCACTTGAACCAGGGTTTCTCAAATTACGAGGACGTCATTGATCTGTGTTAAAGCTTCAAAAGAAGGTAGAAATAGGCAGCCAGCAAACCATTCCGTGAATGTGCTTGTTGTTTACGTGGGATCTGCAACAGCTCCGGTCTGTTAGTCTAGTTGCACTTTTCTCGAAGCCACTTTTTTTTTCTGTCCGAAATTGAGTTTTCTAAGAATAATTTAATTTAGTTGTTATATTTTAAAATTAACAACTTCTTGCTGTGCTGTTGGTTGTTTTAATAATTTAACAATGATAACTTTGCATCAAAAGAAGTTA